>CM055961.1:43827500-44132500 GCA_029531755.1 Holothuria leucospilota
TAGAAAGCCTCGTGTTGATACAAGAAATATCCAACACTTGTCATAAATATCTTTCAATTTTTAAGAGTGCTAGTAGGAAGTGAAGTCAATGGAGAACACACCTGATATGCAATTGAAAGGATAGTCATTGTCTTGTTGCAAATGCTATCGTAGATAGTAACATGTAAAGGTATTGAATAATCACCTTACTTGTCAACAGTTTACGCCAGATATAACCAACCAGGGTTTTAGTGAAATATCAAAAGAGCAGCGAATCAGCATATTTGGCAACAACATTTGATCAGGGAGTTGTTAGGAAGGAGATCCAACGACCAAATCTGTCAGACAATATGTACTTGAAAATGATTTAATTCTTTTCAGGCACTGCCATTTGATTGACAGGTCTCCTTGTTCCTATTGTTAAGAGTCTGGTAACTAACCCCTTTTAATGATGATCTCTCCCTTTCTTTTCCAAGTAATCCCGAGGCAAAAGCCATTGTCTATACATGCTTTGAAGTAAGGTTTGTTTCCGCCAATGAACAAAATTTAATTAGGATTTTCAGTAAAACGACTGGCAACAGACTTTTAAATAATGTACCTCAATTGTGCCCCTACGATTTTAATACGTCACCTGCTGGAAACATTGTTCAAGCCTATATATTTCTCTTAGTTTTTAGCAAATTTCCCCATCATTAAGAAATATATTAGAAAAGTAAGTCGTAAAGAAATTCTTAGCTAACTTTAAATGACATAATATTTAGTGCGACGAATAACGACGAATTGTTAAAATTTCACATTTTTGAATGACGGCTGGCAACGCAAAGTCTATGAGTTCAACGTAAGGGGTATGTGTTCTCAAGGTCATTTTGACAATGCCTCACTGATCCTAGTTGATCTAGGTATTGAGAAAGGAATTTTAAGAAGAAAGGCAAGATTACTGTCGGAAACGAACATTGCTTCAAAGAGTCTATATAGAACATTGAATCTCCTTCTTAACACCTCCCTGATTTGATCGACGTTAAGCCATGGAGCTATTACGAAATAGCCATGGTTAAACTAACATAATAGCCCTCTTAATCACTACTTTTAATAAAAATTTATTTTCTTTGTTGGATCTTTTACTTACGTCCTGTAGCTACATGGATTGCCGTCAAGTTCACGAATCGCAACTCATCTTAAAAATGTAAGACTTTTCTTTTTATTTTCGTTATATCCTCTTAATGGGGAATGGAAAAAAGAGAAAGGCCAACTTCATGTTTACGGAAAAACGCCATAGGTTATTTTCTTATCGTTCTGATGATTTCCATGAACAAAGCTAAATAGAAACCCGAAGGATAAGCTTTATGAATCTTTGAGAGACTTAAGAATATAGTCATGGCTTGAAAAATTCATAAGCAGCTCATTAATCTGACTAACTGAACATATGCAAATCACTAAATCTATTTTGTCATATTTTGAACAATGAATCATAATGAGAGCCGGCTAGTTTGATAAGGTAGAGGGGAATCTTCGCCAAACGAAAATTAGTAAGTCTTAGAATTGTGAGGCAGTTTTCAGAATCCCTACTGTATGGTATTTATCGTAATACATATTCAACGTGTTTACAAATCGTTTCAAAATGTATCATCATCACAATGGCATTTATTCAGTGACTGTTACAAAGTGAGTAACAAATTATCTCTTCCAAGGAGGAAAGTATGCCATTATTTCTATATCCTGCCTTAATCTTTCTCTCTCCCTTCATCGTTCTATCAACTTATTTTGTTTTTATGACTTGCAAATAAGAAATTGTAAGGATCAAAAACATACCGTGTTAATTTTGACGTATTAGTCTACCTTCCTTTTCCAAAGTGAACTGACGAAAACTTTGAAAGACATATCACATATCACAGCATTTGTGGGCGTTTTCAAACGGGATTGTATATTTGCATATTAGGCCACAAAATAAATCTTCCCTCTCTATGAAACATACATCAAGCTTTAGGTGGGTCGTTTTGAAAAGGGGAAGAGAGGGCATAACCGTGTTTATAAACTTAGCCACAGTTTTAAAAATAGCTTTTTCGGAACAGGCCCAGGATTAAAAAACATGCAAGACCATTCAAGGAAAGTTGAATGGTCCTGAATGGTTCCTCTTGCATTTTAAATGTGTTTTGGACACTTTACCATTCAAACTAAGATAAAAGCATTAAGCACCATTCAACTTGTCTTGAATGGAATTTAATCGTGTGGATCATTAGAAGTAATTTTAATGTCATTCTTAAAGTATTATGAATCCCGAAAATGGTTCGTGTCAAAATTCCCGTCTTCAATTTTGATTTTTGGTACACATGCGTTCTTCTAAAAATTTGATTACGAAGAATACACTTATTGGACCAAACCTCACTTACTCGTAATCACCAACGGAACCAACGAATGAAGTATATTCATGTGCAACATATTTTTCATCATTCCGCTTGTCTCAATTCTGCATGTAATATATTCCAAATGTTTCAAATGGAGGAACTTTCTCATATGATATAATGCAGAGGTAATTTCTCATTCCTACATCTTTACAGAACATGTGTAACGCCCACATTCGTTCCACACTTCGTAGTAACGGCCGTAGAAATTTCGACTTCACTGGAACATGAAGGATTTGAATGTGGTTCCAAAGTCATGAATTATTTGTGCTCTCCGTGTCCTATTGGGACATATGGTGACTCTGGGAATTGTATCCCATTTCCACCTGGTATGATTACAAGATCTTTGCACATGTGGTCTGGTTAAACTAACTATAAAATCATCTTTCGTAGTGTTTTGAATCATGTGTTGTTCCATCTTAAACCGGAGAGTAAGTAAGACATTTATGTGCGCCGTTGAAGTCTAATTAACACACACAAAAAAACACTGTTTAGATACATATCCTTTTTCATGATCAATTTTTGTCAGTGATCACAAGTGTTTAATTATTTAATGACAATCACCGTAGTATTCACTAGCCGTCTTCATACAAACAGGTTCTAGCATTACCCAGAATATTGGTAGGGACACCTGATATGTCTTGTCTTATTTGGTTATTTCATTTTGATTGAATAATTCAAATAATAGCTTCAATCATTCAGGCTACCTTTGATTGGTCAACGCTGAATTGTGCCGATTAGTGAAATGTGATGTAGGCTGTATAACAAGCAGGTCAAAGGTTAGCACAAACACAGTAGTGTACTTACCAGATAATGCGTTAGAACAATTTTTATTCAGTATAGACAACTCTGGCGTTGGTCGGAAGGTTCAGTTGACATATTTGAGAGCAACTAGTTTTGACAAGTTCTTAACTGGTACAAATTAATTGGCACTTCAAACCGTATAGTCATCACTAACTTTTTTATCGGTTCTCACTTTAAATCAGTTCAAATTACTGGACGATTTCGGATAACTCTTGCCATTATATTAACATCTCTTACTAGTCAATTTCCCTTTATCGCTCACTTTTATAGGAGGCTTTTACCAGGATGAAATTGGATCTTCGTCCTTTCATAAAAGTTGCATGCAATGTCCTAATGGAACTTATGTCAGAGATGGGAAAGGAAGTTCTCATTTAGACTGTAAAGATTGTCCTGATGGAACGAATAAGACACTTTTCGCAGGTTACAGAGCATGTGTCTGTTTAGAAAAGTACGCCAGAACCGACCGCTTTGGACCATGTCAAATTTGTTTGGAAGAGGGGATCAACTGCTCTGGGAAGGATTACAGATCCCTTAAACGGGGCTTCTACTGGAGCTGGAACTTTAGGGGTGCAAATATAACCAACTACAGGGAATTCGTTAAAAATTTAAAATCTGAAAATGAACTTATAGGTTCAAACACAAACTACTCTGGGGAAATCCCACAAGTGTTCCCGTGTCCGCGAGCTACAAACTGCAACAAGTCAAGGGATGACTTAGAGGTCCAATGTTCTAAAGGATACAAGGGATGGCTTTGTAGTAAATGTGAAAAAAACTATTACTCAGTCTTGAATTATTGTGTGCCTTGTCCAGAAACGGCATGGCTGTTCACTGAACTGGTAGCTATCAGTCTCTTTTGTGTAATTGCTTGCATTTTTCTTTTCCGAATGTGCTCAGTAGGATATGATCGAAGTGACACCACACCACTTTTGCTAAATACAATCATTTCTCGGGGGAAAATTGTTCTTGGATTTTACCAAGTGGTTGGGGAATTCTTTGTATCAATGCATAATATAAATTGGACCATGGCTTTAAAGTTCATTGGGGATTTTGTATCTTTCATTGAATTGAATATTTTTCGCATAATTGTCAGGCCAAAATGTTTTAACGAAAAATTGCAGCTCAATCCAAAAATAGAATTCATGATAGGAGTAGCGTTTCCAATCATACTGATGTTTTCATCATTCCTTCTGTACTGGATAATGATAGTACGCTACAAATTCAAAAGAAATTTAACACATGCTTCTGAATCAGTGAACGTTTACAAAAAGAAGTTGAAATCTAAACTTTTGGCAATTCAAGTTGTAATGCTGTTTGTTACGTATCAGCCGATATGTACAACAATCTTTCAAATGTATCCTCGAGCATGTCATACGTTTTGCTTGGATAGGCAGAACACCATTTGCATGACACTTCTGCGATCTGATTATGACATTTACTGTAAAGATTTGAAAACTTATCATATATCTGCGTACCTTGCAACAGTGTTGTATATTATCGGATTCCCTGTTGTTTTATTTTTATTACTGAGAAATAAAGCAAAAGGTATTTTGTCACATGGATCGCCTGGACCCCTTTTCGCAACAGATCAGGGGACAGAACGTGATCTTCAAAGTCATATGGATGATTCTTCTAGCCAGGTAGCGAGTCCTGTTTGGATGAGCTTTCTGTGTGAAAACTATAAACCTCAATTCTGGTACTGGGAGATTATAGAGCTAACAAGGAAAGTTGCACAAACTGTTCTAGTCACTCTATTAGGATGGGAACATAAGCTCACTGTGCTTGTGACAATTGCTATTTCAGTGCTGTATCTGACGCTACACGCTCGCTACATGCCAATGAAAAGTACATTTGAACAGAGGCTACAGGTAGGATTTTCATTACTTAATTAATGGACATGTATGGAAGTATTTGTTGTCCGAAATTCTCTGTAGCAAAGTTTTGACTTTGTTCAAAACATTTAATGTAATGTTATCGTTTGTTTTGCCTTATCTTCTTCCACTAGATGTTTTCCCTGACTGCTATTCTAGCCAACGTTCTTGTTGCTGCTATGGATGTGCCTGAAGAATACGGAGATGGCATGTCAGTTGCTATGATAATACTTAATGTTTTAGTAATAATTATTGTAGCAGGTAAGCAATTGTTGTTGAATCCATACTATAATATTCAAATGATTAATCAACAGGTTAACGTATCCGCCAGACAAATAGCAGGTGTGTGGTTTGTTCTAAGGGCCCTTTTGGATTTCTCTTCTGTACATCCTAACAGCCCATCTTTGTAATTTCCTGTGAGCTACAATTCTGCTTTACGGATACAGAAGTGTAAAATAGGTAGTGTCACCATATTGCATGCAACTCTGGAAAATGCTATCGACAAATGCTTGAGTAAGAAAAATACAAAATGCAGCACCACAGTTGACACAATAACCTTTATGGTACACACTCTTAAAATTGCATGGCCCCTAATTTTGTGTATATACATAATTTGCGCGCTATACAGCTGTAAGCGCTTTTGCAAGTTCACCTGTGTAGGTTATATGTAATTGGCTTTACATTTTCGACAATTCGAAATCCATAAAATATATTTGGCAGCCAATTTCATCTATTCTGGGACATTTTCAGATCTCTTACAGTTCATTTTAAGTAAATTCATATTTTAAAAATGGTACACCCTGGAAAGTTTACAAATTACCTTAGTTTCGTATATTGGGGTCCATTTACGGCCACTGTGTTAGTTACATGAATGTCATTTGCAGGATGATAATGCATAGTACAAGTTTTCGTATTATCACATTTTGTTTAAAGTTTTTTCAGTTCAGTTTGCAAACATTGGAAACATTTACTTGACACAGCGCTTCTCATTGTTTCTTTTGCAGCAAGGATGTTTTCACTTTTTTACTAAAATGGTGATTTTTGTCGTTTTTCAGGAGAAAAACTAGCCTAGAAATATGGCACGCTGATATTTAGTGGTTCTGTTTTAATTTCATCGTCATTCATACTTCCAACTTCGAGTTGGTTACATTTTGGTTTCGTCTGTAAACGGTTGAAATATTTTCAGTACAAAATATTAAACAAATAAAAAATATCGCAAACACCTTTACTGAGATACGTAGCAAGTTTACTGGCAGCAGTCTAAATTAAAATACATCATTTGTGAATGTGGACAAGTACAGTAGGCCGAAATGTGAGTGCCTCAATTAAAAGGTCTTAAAGAACGTCCAAGAACAAAAGCCCGTGTGTTAAATTTAGGCCTTGTCTACGATGTTTTTAGCATTGGATAATAAATTCCACGACAGTATATTGTTTCTCTGGTACCATAAATATAGTATAACCATTTTAGAAAATGTAAGTGTAATGTAATCATTTGATCAAAGAAAACTTTATCCTTAGTGTCAATTAAAACTATGTATAACAATCTTGAAAAAATCCCAGATTTTGGAAGCTAATTATAAACATTAACGTTATATGCTGAGGTATATCTTGCAATTAAGAACGAAAGTGTAATTGGACTTATTCATACTTTCTCCAGAAGCGATTTTAAAACCAAAACATACCCTTAAGCCAAGGAGAAGAAAAAGTTGTATCACAATCGCCAGGCGCAAAGCTACGGGGGATATGCAGGGAAAATGTTTCCCACAAAGTTTGAGAAATGGAATAAGAATGTAGGCAGCATACGAAAAAATGCTGCACAATTTGGAATCTTAGACCCTGGAGAAAGAAGCATTTCCCATGCAGGCGTAGTTATTCTGAGGTAGGAAACTGAAAGGACACCAACACCTCCTTGAGACAAAGGTGGCGGGTTGGGTGGTCTCGCTGGACTGTATTGGAAGTACTCCTCCGTAGACCCCTTCGCTAATAGAAGGATTTTCCTCCACTGATGTTCCTCACCCTTCCCCGGTTGGTTACTAATAATTGCAACAGTTTGTGCGTGATTTAAAGCATTATTTGTTGCACATACTTCATGGAAAAGTATTTAACCCACAAACTTTCCGAAAAACGACTGTATGAATTGGTCCATCTAATTAATAATATAAACAACCAAGAATGCTTATATGCTCTCTCTCTGGTTTGTCAAACAGGTCTCCTAACCCCCTAATACTTCCCCATCATCAGTCCTGGAGACTCTGACGTTTGGGAGAAAACCAAAATTTTGCCGAATAGGGGAAACGTATGCAACGCATTGTATAGGCCTGCTGGCGTAATACAGACAATGCTTAGCAAGAACGAAGACCAACCAAGAACTATGTCTTTCCTCAAAACGGCGAAGGGGAACACCAGTCAGGACCTTGCTTCTCGGTGGCTATGAAAATACACCTAACGAATATGCATTTAATCCCATTACGTTACACTTATAAACTTTGCAAGAGGATTCCAAAAATCATTCTCAACTAATACTGTATACACAAAACGTGGGTAAAATAGGCAAAATTGCTCTGCCCATGTTCAACATTTCTCCCTATCTGGGGGAAATTAGATTCTTACAAAAAGAGGATTCTCCCGAACCGATCATATTTGTTTGTTTGTTTGTTTTTTTTTTTTTTTTTGAAACATTGTTGACCCGTTGGCTGCGGATCACGAATGTATCCGTTCATGGGCGACCGCGCGGGAGAGCTGTCCTCACGCACTTCTTGACTGGTGCACGCGCGGATCGAAACTGCAAGTAGGTACTGGAGATACCTCCCTATGTACAGCGGGTCTCTGCCGGGGCGAGCTGTGACGTCACCGCTGCTCAGAGTCTGCGCAGAGAGGTGGCTGTTTTACTGAGAGAAAAAGAGGGAGCTTTGCCGGAGCGAGCCTAACCAGTCAACTGCATACGTGGCACAGTTTAATTCCGTAGTTAACGGGTTAAGTGAGTATTTTTCTAAGTGCCCTGTGCGCACCTAGACCGTCATACTATTGTCCCAGGAAATATTTCCATGGCCACGTTTTAATTTGCTTTTATTAGGAGCCGTAACAGCTCCCTGGTTTTTAGCTTACGATAGTATCGTAAGCTTATGTTGCCGTATGTACTTTTGGAGCTCCATGACGTCATCAAACAATAAAATACAAGAGATATCGCGGATTTTCTCTTCACACCCTGTCGAAGAATGTTACTACGACAAAAGAAAAAATAGCACCAAATGTGTGTCCCCATAATTGACAGTGCCTATTGTGGAACTTGCAGTACCCTTTTGCAAGAAAGAATTGATCATTTAAAGGAAGGTAGGAAGAAATTGTTAAAATCATTCACAATTTCGCTGAAAACACAACTTAGGAGCCTTAAAAAGGACATTTAATGTATCATTCCGCTAACGATCTGCAGTTGTGTACTGGTTTCACTAGAACACTACGTAAACCTGTTAGTAAGTCTGCAGCAGGTATATTAGCACGCGTGAAGTTGTGTCACATGACTTGTACGTAGCTTCTGTTTGACGCGACCGGCGACCACCAGGGACAAAAAATTTAGGGTCCAAATCTATTAAAATTGAAGCCATCTCTGCAACATTCTGACAAATTTATGGTTGGAATGTTCAATTACGTCTAAAAGAGCAATATAATAATAAAAATATTAGCACCTGACCTTTATTGTGTATGTTATGGGATGTTTTGGTTTCGAATTTTGAGATCGTAGCGAGAATGTTTACATACTGAAGGCACTGCAGATATTGCAGTGCTTCCACATCTCTAAATTCATTTTTCCTGAAATGGAATCTAAAATTTCCTGAAATCGGCTTGGTTTTTCCTGATATTTTCAATAACGCTTCTTTTATGCTACTTTAATGGCTGATCCAGGATTTCAACCTGTCAAGCCATACGTCATTTCCATACGCCATACGCCATTTCCAGATTTCCCGAAATTTCCCGAAATTATCCCCCTTCCCGAAAATTTCCCGAAGAGTACCCAGATTTCCCGAATTTCGGGTAATTTCGGGAAGACTGGAAACACTGAGATATTGTGTGCTACAATGCCGCAAGTTTCCCGCGGCCAATTTCTGTACAGCGTATTCCTTGTTCGGTCCAGGGAGTTGCCACATCCCAGTTTTGGAGGTATTAATTTAAAGGGGCCCGAACAGAGTCCGCTCCGCGAGGAAACTATTCTTTGTTACCGAACTTTGTCACAATAATATGGTAACTTTATTCTTTTGTATTCTCGTGCTTTTTTTCATAATACAAATGCCTCCACAAATTACAGGCTGTTCTTACAAGCAGGGAAATAGATTACCAGCTCCTTGCCGCTAGGAACTTCTTGAACTTTGCGGCGTGCGTCTGGTAGAGTGATTTCTCATACTGTCAGGCTGTCCCCATAGTGACTATCGTAAGCCTGGAAGCCAATGGCTTTTGATATATACTTGTACTCACGTTACGAAAATTAATATTCTTTCTCAGCTGAAGTTCTTCTCGGGTTATTCGTTCGACTGAAACATGTTGCAGCTCACAAGATGATTTTCAAGTTTGCCGTATCCTGCAGAAACAGAGTCCGTTGTATCTACAACAAAGATCTGGTAGACACAAATGATGCGATTAACTAGTAACAGCTAACAGTGTCAGGTAAAGTGGTTGTCGCAATAGGATACTAAGATACCTTCATCTAAAAAACTAAAGATGCCAAGCAGGAATAAACAGAACACTGTGATGCATGAAGAACGAATAGATGTAACATCGAGAACGTCTGTTCTGTGATTACTCACAGAGAAAAAATTAACTGACAAATTCTCTCAATGTGGGCTCTGCCGGGCAGTCCCGCACATTGCCAGGCACTGCCCTGCGTGTTGGGCGTTGGCAGGGTATAAGACCATGCCTTGTACTATTAAAAGGACAAGAGATATGTTATATTTATCATGTGTTAAAGTTAAACCACTTAAAACTTCACCTGACCCTTGGTTTGATTAAGGAAACACTTACTATGGAGTATTTAAACGTAAAATTTTAGGTGACTCAAAGTTACCTTCTTGAGTTTATCGTGTATAACAAGTTCTCTCGGTCTGACATCTGGTGAGCAAATATGCGGACATTTGACATTCAGCAAAGTTACTTTAGGGCTTTAAGTTAATGTCGAGTGTGTACACGCTAAGTGCAAGCTCCCTCAAAATGTCACTTCTTAAAATATCGTGTTTATGGTGTGTCGCAATATGACTTCCCATGACCACTTGTGACATTTTACCTCACCAAAAACGATAAGGATCTTTAGTTTATCGTAGGGCATGTGCCTACTAAGTAGGAGATCCCTCAAGAACCCCCTTCTTGAAATACTGTGTTTGTTTTTCACAATGTCACTATCAGTGATCTCACATGACCTTTGAGCTCGACAAAAAAGGAGTATCCACATGACACCTGTGAGATGCAGCAACTTAAAGGTAAACACTTATGAAATATCGTGTTTAATGGGTTTTTCACAAATTGACCTCACGTTAGATCCAACAACCGCCATAACAAAGGGGTGCTAGCAGTCGTTATATGACACCCTTACGCTATGTAAGGGGGCCGTCATTGTTAACGTTAGTGAGACATTGTGTTTAAAAGCAGTTTAAAAGGTTTTCGTAGTTTCATCCCTAGTGATCTCAGGTAAACGTTGATCGTCACCAAAAACGTTTGATAAAACGATTGGATTTTTCTTCCTTTTCTGCTTTGAAAACAAGTAAAGAAAATTGTACTGGCTTTGAAAACAAGTAAAGAAAATTGTACTGGCTGGACTAAAATATTGAAAGACAACTGTAAGTTTTGGGGATTTATGAAAATTAGACCTAACTCAGAGGTAACAATTGCGTCATGTAATATAATTATTGTCTTTAACCGTGCAACAATTTACCGACAAATATGGATGAAGTGCACTCTTATGCTAATCTCTGTAAGTATAGGCAACGCTTTTAAAAATACGAAAGACTAGACGAGAGTAAATTACAATACCTATAAATGTATAGTTTTTTACGTTCCCCCTTATACATGATTGGTAACGATATATAACGACACAGAATAATGTTGAAGGCAAGATGTAAAAGAAATCTCAAATCAATAAGTTTAATAAGTAGCATCACCAAATTTGGAAGAAGCTGTACGCGTGTCTATGCTAGCAGTAGATTACAAATTGAATAACAATTCAGTTTGTAAGCTACTAGATGGAGGTATTCAAAGCCTTGTGGTTACGGTTATACTTCAGAGGCCTAAATAGTGTTTTCGGTCTTGGTCTTTGAGATTTTTGAAGGAAATTGTATATTCTGTAGGCGGTCTAGAAAGGAGCTCAAGTTAGTAAACGTTGTGGAGTGAAGTGTACTCATAGCACATTATGTAATGCTATGAACAAGTGTATAACGGCGAGTACATTGAAAGAGAGTACGTTCAACTTTTACTTAATTATACTCCATGAGACGAGGGAATAGCTTTATTTTCTCGATTCATGAATAAATCGAAAGACAAGCATTAAGATTATGTCAATTGCCTATTACGGATATTTTTAATACACCAAACATATTGTTTGTTGAAGGAGGGGATTTGATTTCTCAGGCTTACTTGCGAGGAGACTTTACTCTTCCGTGACGTCACAGAAATTGGCTAAATCACAGGAATGCAGTTCATTGTTCGGACCTATTGACCACCTCCCAGCATAGTATTTAGTATATATTATATATCTCTTAAGCAAGTCATCAGTCCATTGGGCAGGTCATTCCACCCCCAGTACGCCACGCAGTCTTGTTTATCTAAAATTTCTAACGCGCCTTGCACCTGGTAGTCTTTCCGGTTCCTGTCACGTGTTTGGCGTACGTGAGAACTTGAACTTCACTTACGTCTCACCCCATCTCATTTTAATTTTGCGGGCGCCGTCAATATCACTTTCCACAGCCTCCTCATTGGTCATACAATAGAACCTTATTAATTAATATTTTTATCTTTAGTGCGTTTTAACTATTGACCAATCAGGGGACTGCATGAGGACTGCATTAGTTCTGTGGGGCCACGAGGCACACGAGGTTTGGAGGCCCAGTGGCAAGCCGCGTAAGCTCGTCACTCGTGTTGCAGACTTCTAAGAAGAAACAGCGTTTGTTGATATGCCGTTAGGCCAAGTGTATTTTGCAAACAGTATTAAGCATTACGCAGTTAGTGCGGAGCTTTCGCAGATCAATTAGGCCTATTTAGTATTACGCAATTGGTGCAGAAATTCCGCAGACTGGGTATTTTCATTTACGCAGCTAGTGCGGAGCTTCCGCAGATCAAGTATTTAAATTATGTAGTTGGTGCGGAGCTTGAGCAGATCAAGTATTTCTCTTTACGCAGCTGGTGCGCTGCTGGCCCAAGTTATATTGATCACCTCACAGGTATTTGCGGAGCATCCGCAGATAGTCCCACGGTGCTGCGGATTTTGTGCCAGCGGCGTAGCTAGGATGAAATTTTTAGGGGGGCTAGGTAACAAATGGGGGGGCGGCACCGCCGAGGGTCAGGCTTGTCAAGACTATCTAAGCGGAGCGCCACCATCAGTTGGCGCGGAGCGTGCAAGAAAATTTTTCGCTTTACAAACTCTCCAGATGGCCGGAAACGGCACTTCCCACGTGTTTTAAGCTGCGTGTACCCAGCCTTGAAATTCGAATCTCATGTCTGCCATTTCTCAAATAATGGGAAAAAATCAATCCATGAAAATAGTAATACACAAGGCCGCACATACACTTTTTTGCTAGCGGGCAAAAAGTGGGCATTACTGATCTGTGGCCTGGGGGAGGGGACTAAAGGGAACGGGTGTCTCCCTCCCCCTTGGCGAAAATTTATAATTTCAGGAGGACGTATAGATAGCAAATGGGTGCAATATTTGAGGGATTTCAGCTTTAAAAGGAAAACGAAAAGTAGTTGTGACTAAGTGCGACGAAAGTCATTTTTGAGAGCGTGGTGGATATGATGTGAAGCATGACCTCAGCCATTGATCTCCGTTGTGGGGGAGAGTTTAAGGGAGGGGAGGGAGTGTTATTGGTTATAAAACGTTTTCATGACTAAACTGGCACGGTTTAAAAACGTTTTTAAACCATTGATGATTGAAGCTACCTATAGCAACAACAGCAACATTGTAGCTATGCATAATCGCGCGTATCGCGAGAATTTTAGAAAAGTAGGCTAGAAATACATCCTAATAGAGCTGTAAATGATTGGTGGTGTGTACAGATAGGCATGAAAATATTGATCTGCCTATTTGAAGTTCTATCATTACGATCACAGCTCTTATATTTTTACTGCGTATTTTTCTGTACATTCTCAAAGTTGGAAACGGTGCACTTTGAAAATTTCTGGGTAATTTTGCCCCCCCCCCCCCGCTGTGTACGGCCGTGGATATCATATGAGCTGAGATAATACAAGAATCATACTGAATTATGCATCCTTTTTCATTAATTCCTTCTGCAATTTTTCCATATTCACCTTCTAGTAGGCCTATATATCTGTTACATTTGTCCATCACCCTATCCATAGGCTACATGTCCACTACTCAATTACATATCCCCTAGATCATACCATTTGTCTCCAACTAGGCTTAACATATTTATTTTCTAGCAAGGAGAACATAGGTCACTGTCCTGATGTAGGGGTCTAAGGGTGTCCCTTTCCCTTTGGAAATTTTTCCCGTTTTCAATGGTGTCTAGATGCAAAATGGTGCTGTATTTTTTTACAGACTCAAGTCATCGGTATATTACTTGGTCAGACTTATAATACCACCAGTAAATCTTTCAAACTGTTTAACCCCCAAGGCAGAAGTAGGGATCATTTGGGAAACATATGTAAAAAGAGGACTTGTCGAAAACAATCGTTCTACAGTGTACTTGTCATGGGCAAAGAGAGACACGACATACTTGTTAAGGACAGAAGAATTATTCGAATGCAGTACCTTACCGTACGGCATATTTTGTGTATGTTACGGTATAGCAATGGTCGTGTAAGAATGGTCTTCAGCGTACGGTTGCCATGTTTTAACCAGCCATCCGAAAAGCAGAAAGGGTCTAAACCTGACAAAGTCACATCCGAATTTGTCGTCGGGACGTTCGTTTCATCGTCCAAGTGAATTATATGCGAATTAACGACAGTGCAGACTATATACCTAATTTAGTGAAAGTAGGCATTTTAAAGTTATAAGTTGATTTGATACGTGCGCAAAAAGGGGTTTTTCACACATTTACTTTTTCTTAATTCTTACACATTTTATTTAATTATTTTTTGAAGGAAATACTTCAAAGTTTATTTCCGTTCAGACATTTTTTTTCTTAATTCTTACACATTTCATTAGGACACAAAAAATTTGGGGGGCCTGATGAATATCTGGGGGCCTTGGCCCCCAGCCCCCCCCCCCCCCCGTAGCTACGCCGCGGATTTGTGCATAGTACTCTGTATTTACATTGGTTGGTGCGCCGTACCAAGGTTTTACAGTTGCGCAGATGTTGGGCAAGACATTTATTACCGTGTATGTATATATGTATATAAGTTGAGCTATTAGCTACAACAAATAATTGATCATGTGATCCGCCTCGCGAGACTGCACCAATCTTTTCAGATCAGTCATAATAAAAGAGATCTTTGCAGAAGGCAAAATACCCTCTTCTGCTAATATCTTTGAGTTCCATCTTCCAGACATCTTTAGTCTTTTCTCTTTGACTGACAGAAAGTCTGATGGCTGCACAATTTGATATACATTCATTGCCGCTTCACTTTGGCTCCTAACCCAATTTAGTAGGTTTTTACTCTTCTTTTTAAGAATTTCATCATTTGACCAAGGGGACACTAATAAAGGCATTCTCACTGTCATTAGTGGGACTTGCCACATTACTATCTTCACCAAAATGACGGTACCGTAGAAATGAGTTTAGGACTATCCTAACATGAAGTATTGCTGAATAAATGACCAGGCTTATTTAATGCCATTAAGGCTTATAGATTTTACCTTTAATATAGCTGTTGAAAACAAATATACCATTTATTTAATCAAGATTAATTGTGTAGTTTTGTCCTGGCATGTGTCCACCTAAACTAGATGCTAAGCAGACATTGCTACTAGTGTTTGCACCGGGTACCCGGGTACCCAGGCACCCGACCGACGATGTCAAGACCCGGTTCTGAAATTGCTATCCGGATCCAAAGTTTCACTAACATAAATTGCACGTGTGACAGAACACCTAACATGTTACTTTTTCCTCACAAAATTTATCACGCACACGCCTAAGAACACTTGTCAAGCCCCTACGTAAGATACGTTGGTGTTACATTATATCAACGTGCAAAACAAAATTTCTTATTATGACTTTACAACAAACTTGTAGCCTAACAGAAGTTATATTTTCGGGACCCGGGTACCCGACCGACCATCGACTTCGGGTACCCGGTTCTGAATTTTGGACCCGGTGCAAACACTATTTGCTACATACTATTAAAATATTAAGTGGACTATGGTAATAATAACATAGGTACGTGGAAATGTCTTTCACTTGAGCAGGGATATGAAGCCTGGGTTACTGTAGAGATATCACAAGTAGTAGAATTTCGGTCCCAAATTACAACGTAAATCATAAGGTGTTTTTGTACAATAGATTTCTTTAGTTCTCTTTACTATAACGGTAAAGCATTAACCTTGAGGTTTTCTAGCTTTATTTATTTGCGGTATTTCTTTTACTGCGTTCGAGTTTATCACTGTGCAAATACTTTTGCCTGTTAACACATTTATACGATCAAGTTAAGCATAGGTCAATGAAATGAATAGAAAGAAGGAGGATATCAAGTGTTGAAATAAAAATTACTAATTAAAGAAACTTTAGAAGAAAGTTGGTAATTAGCATATCACAGGCTACTTTGAAAAGAAGTGGTCCGAGAAATGTGCTGAGATCTCCTTAACCTAGTGCCATTGTAACTCTACAAACATTTTGAATCACGAGCATTGTATCACCTGGGGCAGATTTAGAGGGGGCCCAGGGGGGCCCCGCCCCCCCCCCTTCCAAAAAATTTTGAAGTTTTTTTCAACATCATAAAACAAAGGACAAGGCCCTATTCCAATGAAATAGGCCTATGCGATGTGTCAGTCTGAGAGTGAAACTTAAATTTGTTCACTATTTTCTACCTCAGAAAAAAGTGTTATGCTAATAACTCTGCTACTGACTTTCAGCTGATAACATTTTGGCTTATATTGGCCTCAGTAACTTTCTCTGGGCATTGCAAGGAGTTATTCATGAGCGCTCTATTAATGGATTGCTAACTTCAGTCTATTACTGGCCAGGCCCACAGCATTGGGAGCACTGCTTCTACTTTCAAGGGAATTTCAGAACTCTTTAATATTTAGAGGCATATTTTCGACAACCTTTGGCTTTTAACTATAACTTGCTGCAATATTACCCTGTAATGTCTTATTTAAGCCTTGTAATTTATTTTAATGGAATGTACTGTGAATTTAGGGTAAAATTTAAAATTCACTAAATTATGAACATTTTCCAGCGATATATGATCAGTTCAAAAATATACTAAAGGCGTCACCATTTTACATCTAAGAAATCTTAAATTAACAAAAATTTCTCAAAGGGGAGGGTGTAAGGGGAGGGGACAATCCTCCCCTTAGACCCTTCCAAGAAAGCATCTTTCACCCAACTAAAAAATAAAATTCACTGAATTATGAACGCTTTCCAGCCATATATGATCAATTCAAAAAATATACCACAGTCATCACCATTTTGCATCTGAGCAACCTCAAATTAACAAAAATTTCTCAAAGGGGAGGAAACACCCCTCTCCTTAGACCGAGGGGGGACCCATTCCTTTTGAGAAATTTTTGTTAATTTAAGGTTGCTCAGATGCAAAATGGCGATATCTGTGGTGTATTTTTTTTTAACTGATCATATATGGCTGGAAAGCGTCCATAATTCAGTGAATTTTAATTTTTGGTTTTGTCAAAGATGCTCTTCTGGGGAGGCCCTTAGACCCCTCCCCAGGACGGTGATTACTCATCACATGCTATGCCCCTATCAAAATACCCTGACACTGCCCCGGAGACACCCCTCTCCTTAGACCCCTCCCCGAGATCGGATTTTTATACAAACCACTATGACCTGCTCCCCCTTTTCCAAATCCTGGATCCGCCACTGATCACATTTAGCAAAATTGCATATGAGCATGTTTAGAACGTGAGATAACATTCGTTACCGTGTGTGTATTTGTACAAAATCACACTAGGACCACTTTGCTGGTATAACACTGAGGAGATGATTGTGTTGCCCAACGTATGTACGGAAAGCAAATTAACAGCCTTAACCCGCACTCAAGCTGTAAACTTCACTCTGTATAAAGGGCTATAAAATCCTCCGTTTAATTGACATGTGTGTACAAAATAAAAATTTTGAAAATGCTATAAGTTAAATAATTATCTCGCTCTTAACGTATTTTTCTTTATTTTGTCCATAAAAAACTCGAATTGATAATTTTAAACATTACATGCAGTAGAGTTACCAAAAGATCACTTAATTTGTATTTACAATTAATATTTGATGTGTAAAAATACTCTGTGCCTTTCATAATATTTTTATGTTTAAATTTGTCTTTGCTTTACTTGAGTTACTGTCTGTATGTTCTGGTATCTGCATTGTTTTGCTACTCAGTGCAGTAGAGTACTTCCCATACAGTCTAGAGAGGCAGCCCAAACAACCTCACCTATGACTCAAGGAGATGTTGGCGTCCTTTCAGCTTCCTATACCTCACAGTCACTAGCCCTGCATGGGGCCTAGAAGTTCCTGAAGCTTAGTTTCTGGAGATCTATAGGAGATATTTTTATCCAAAACAAGTTTAATACACTACACGGCACTTTGAGGCCTTTCGCTTCGTGTCATGACATGGTGTCTACTGACTGCAAAGTTACAAAGCTACGCAAAACACCGTTTCTTGCCCACATTCCCCACCCACCCGGCAAAACCCCTCAGACTGTCTAACGTTAGTTCGGTACGGTGGCTTCAAACTTGTGGAAGGAAAGCTGAAGACATTTGAAATTAGCCTAATGTAGTAAATTCAGCTGTACATTTGCGAAACATTTTCAGTAGTGCACTTCTAGTAAAAAGGTCCATAAGTAAATTGACTTGGAATTGCCGATTTCTAATAACTAGAATCGTTAATAGTGTTACTAACGTCAATAACGCTGAACGATGATGGAACACGGGAAAATTTCTAGTTGAATGAATCGACAATAAAAATTTTTTTTAAAACTGGCGGTGAAGGTTTTTAGATTAAACAAAGAGTACACTGTCTAGAAATAAGACGTTAGAAACACTGTGCATGCTCTGTACAGAATTAGTACATGCGTGTAATGATCGAAGGCATGTGTGTGTTTTCCTTACTTGCACTATAAACCCCATGTGTCGGAAACATTCAACTTTCGATGCGTTATGAAATCCTCCAAATCTTAATAAAACATTTATCATATCACTTAAAAAAAGTTTAAAAGAATGTGTAAACCATACAAATTCTTGCATTGAGAACCGGTGAAATCAGGGAGTACATTCGCAAAATTTGGACTTTCAAGCTGAATGATTTTAGTGCAGACACCAGGGGCGTCACTACCAGGGGTTGGGACTGCTTCGCCCCCGGAATTTCTCGAAGTGCCGTCTGTCGGGAAAGTTTTGCGGTCTGTTGGGAAAATTTGCCACTTTTATGGAATTCATTTAATTCTTCGGAAAAACATGTTATATGGGTCTACAGAAATATCCGGAACTTTTTGATCACAATGAAATAGAGTCGGGTGGATATATTTCTTAGAGACCTAACCGCCCCATAATCTGAAGCTGTTCTGTTTGTCGGGATATTGTTTTATGTTCTTGAGGAAGAAATCACAAAGTAAGGGTTCTGTGTCAGTTAGTGATCTCTACTACACTATTCGGGGAGCTATTGTCATTTGAAGAAGTCCAGGCCGTCGGGAAAAGAGAGATACCGTGTTGCATAAGTGTCTGCCATGAAATAGACACCATGTCCGACACTGTGAAATAAATGCCTTCTAAATTGTGATGCAACTCAAGCTGGCTGCTCGTCGGAGATGAGTTGTGGGTATTTCGTGGTCAGTTGCGTATGGTCGCAGTCGGATTGTAGGTTATTCACACAACACACTACCGAGGTGGATATAATCTATCTACTGTCCATCAATCACAGACCAATGGGGAAGAGCTCAATGACTTTCTGCAACCGTTATCTGATTTCGCAGCCTATTGACCAATGCATAAAAATGAAGAAAATGGGTCGTAGATGGGTCGATGGCATGTGCATACTGCCACTCATGCCAGTAACACTCACCTGCTACGCTCCTCCGCCCCCCCCCCGGACTCCATTACCACTACGAATATCAAACGGTTTGATATCTCCTACGTAGTCACGACCAAAACTGTCGGATCGCAATCAGGACCGACAGTTGAGTCAAGAACAAATTTGGTGCACACTTATTACCCGACATAGTCTGCCAGGCGACTGATTTTCACTGTTGCGTCGCAGTCCGGTCGTTTTCGGGTCGGTGCAGTGTGGTGCTGGTGTTCCACTAACTCCAATTGAGAAAGTCGAAGCGCGTTCTTGTTTGCCGCAAACACGTTAAAGTGAAAATACTTTGTTTTGCTACGGTTGCCATGCCAACCCTCCCCCGGCAAAGGAGATTCGCTTTACGACTTCTTAAAGGAGCTGGGTAGTCGCCAAAACATAATAAATGCTCGGACCCGCCAACTTCGTTACGTCACATCCGGTTATGCTTCTTGGTTTATCGATTCGATCCGAAATGCATTGTATCTAGTACACACAATTCACAACGTACGTACGTGTGTAGTATATTAGTGTTGCATGTTTTAGTACAATACTGCTTACTTTAAGGCCTAACGTAATTTTAGTTAGGCCTACGATTTGCTAAGTTAGCCTATAATGAGTTTGATGGGGGTTAGTAAAAGCGAATCTATTATATGGAAGAAATGAAAACTCATTGTCTGCAAAAACAACAAGTTTAAGGCTTACCGGAGGTAGTTGATTCAAGCATTTTTGTTTCCTGGTCCCACATTTACACAGAGCTACTGGCGGAGGTTGCTCGTGCTTTTACACGGACAGCCTCCGTTACGAGACTCGATCCTAACGCTGACCCATTGATTTGAAAACGCAAACAGACGGTTCTGTGCAGTATAACCACTAGCATCTGCTTCTGTTGAGCTTTTCACTAGCTCGAAAGGAAAACTTTCTCCCTCCAACATTTTGAAACTGGTTATATTACTCGAAATGAAACCAAATAATGCCCAGAGGCACTACAAGTATAACAAAATGCTAACGCAACCAGATGATCAGTTTTCGCGGAAACGGTATCAGAATTGTCCAACGTAGCTGCCATGATAACTCGATGTATTGACTAATTGATCCATCGATCAGAACCGTTTCAACTTGAAACGATACAGAATTGCCCGTGCCAGAAGAAAAAGTAACGAACTATAAATTCAAAAAACAAATTATTAAATATGTAGCAAGTGAAAAATAAAAAATCTAAGAAATAAAACACGAAAGTAATTACTGAATTACATTGCAAAAATTATTTTAACTGAGAATACAAAACGCATTAAGAGGAATATTTTCAATATTAGTATTACACTGAGGGTAAACATCTCGTTTAGTATGACGTATTTATTTCCGAACTACGCCACTACTCAGCTCCTTTAATAGATGTAGTTGCTAAAATCGTTACCAAATGCCTTTCAAATGATCTTTTCGGCTCGCTTTGATCGCATTCATATACACTAATTGTCCAATTATTAATTCAAGGGGGTCAGAGCGTGCCCTACACTATCGCCAAAATCCCGTGCAACCTTCGCGATCGCCCGTCATAGCTCCCAGGCCTCAAACCTGCTGCATCAGAGACCAAATGGCCGTTGGTCATGGCTATCATAAGACAAAAGGACAAACTGCGATTTTAGGTCTGTTTAGTGCATAATCAGTGTTATTTGTCGAAATGTCGATAGGTAATGTGTAACATGAAGGCATACAACCCATTACTAAAAACATGCACTTCGTAAAAAAGTTAATTTTCGGCGAGCTTTTCGTGCATCCATGTTTTGCTGCTGCTTTCCAACCATAACTTTCCATAGAACAAGGTTAGTAAAATTATTGCAAAACTCCTTAAAATTTTGTGACCATTTACCTCCACCGCTGCATCCTGAAGGAATCGACCTGTGGTTAGTCCAAACTACGTGCGCTATTTTTGAAAAGATATACACAAACTTGAATTTATGGCTTGTTTACTACAAAGTTGTAGACAGTTAAATGCTTTATTCTGGTGTTCACAACGGTGTAAATGCTCCAGAGTTTTCGGGGCCACGGCCCCCTGGTTCCTCCAGAGGAAAACATCAGGGCAATCTATGGAGTTGCTGATCTCATCCGAAGACATCCTTTCGCTTCTCAGTTCCTCATGCAGTAGATATCTGTAGTTTCGTTGTAAACCGTGGGTGGGTGACATCATGTCACAAAATCTGACGAAGAACATTGATTTATGGTCCACGTTTTACCCTATTGATGGTCTATACTTTGAAGGGAAGGTGTATCTCGCTGTGGGTGCTCACTTTCAACTTGACATCTTTGATATACCCGCCTCAGTCCATGACAGACGCCTGTTGTGCCAGTTATGACAACGGTGATGGAAAGTATTAACCTAGCAGTATGATATTCTCAAGTTTCAAACTGTTAGCTTGGGCGCCAGCCATACGTACGGGCATTTGGGTCATAGGTTTTGTACCCCGTGAAAGCAAAACCTGGGCCCTGTTTCAAACAGAGTTACCCTCGATCATAAGTCTTGATTCAATCGGACAACTGCATAATGCATCAAATTTAAAGTCAACTTTAACTCTCTATAAAATAGGGCCCGGACCTAGATTGCTGTATATACGGAGGCTTTTCGCGTGACATCGACGCATTTCAGTTTTGGTATGCTGGCTGCAGAGAAATCAGATAAAGATAGCAGAGTTTAATGATTGCAGTGCATGATGGGAACTGGAGTATAAACAACTGCCCTAGCTAATCGTTTCAAAACCTTAGCCGCCGTGACAACACATACACAACATACGCTCAATGGACATGGCAGACAGACTCGGCAAAGATAATGTTCATGGAAAGACAAAAAAAATGATGGACAACATGTTCATTCCCTTAATTTAAGAACATTGACAGGCTGCAAGGAGGAGACCTAGTTCGGTTTACACCGGCGGTATGCCAACATGTAAGCAGGGAGTTGTTATTCGGAAGGAGATACATCGCTTTGAAATGAGGTTTGCACCGCCAAGGTCACACAGTAATCTGCCCCTCGTATCTTTCTCGGCATTTCTATAAGACTTACACTGGATTAGGTAGTTCATACAAAAGGGATTTGTCGTCTACTACATCTGCAGCAAGACTGGGGTTTGTCGCTATTGCCATACCATTGCCAGTCGCTGGAAAATTAAAAAATATTGCGTCCTTGGACGCTCGGTGACGCGGATGAGAGTAAACCAATAAGGGTTTGTCTAAAAATATGAACATGATTCTATACCTGGCCATTTCAGGAAACTTCCGGAAACTTTCCGAGTTGTTGTGACAAAAATTAGACTTTTGCCTCTGCAGCTCATTTGCATGACGTTCGTTCCAAAGGAAGGAAAGACTTCAATTGATTAATTTCAATGAAACAGTCGTTTCGAGTTTTGAAGCACCTGCCACTAATTTGGTGGCGGCGTAAACCTACTCATCAAAGTATTGTCATGAGTAAGCCAATTATGATAGGATTACTAGACCTGAATGATGTTGCTAACATATCGGTATCAAATTGAAGCCAACGAATAAAAGAAAGAATGCCCATCAACGGAATAAGTAGCTTATCATTGATAATCTCCTCTGAATTTACTGGGTCTTAGAGTATTATAATAAATTAAACTTTCCGTTAAACCTCCTTCCAAATAACAACTCCCTGATGTAAGTCTCTTCTATTGGTAGCTAACGTTGGCACTAGCGCTAGTACTACTGCACTATTGGCTGGTTGAAAGATTTACTTCCAGTTTCCGTGATCCCTTGTATGCATTACGTAATCATTAAACTCTGCTATTAAGGTTGCTCTAGCTGGCCGTCACTGATAATGAACATCTGTCTTATCTATACGTGCTCACAATAGGACCCTAGCTACAATTGTGATACAGCGAACATGTCCAACAAACTGAGAAACGCGTGTAGTTGTTGCGCATGAGGTAAGTTTGACGTCTGAAATGGTGGTACAGTAAAACTAGGACTATTATGACGTCACATTATGAACCTCTTTAAGGACCAACCAATGATTTGCATGCTAACGCACGTTGGTTCGTGTTAGCATGCACATCATTAGGACCAGCGAGGCACCTGGAAAAACATTCTAGTCACGCGAAGAACCTGTAGACCGTATCACTGAGCTGTATACTGAAGAACGCAAGTCAGTATGAAATATGCCGCGAAACTTAATCCGATGTAGGGGTCAAGTGATATAGGTTAGTTTACTAAAGTTGGCCACGTCCGGATCCCCCCCCCCCCCCAAATCTCCAGATGTGCCCTTTTTTAAAGTTGAAATTTTCTATTACAAGATAGATTGCATGAAGCGTACCAGAGCCGGTACCCATTCTTTCCAAGATTATACGGAATGAGTTCGATGAAACGACCAAAATTTTTCCGCGCTTGAACATCATTCGTTTTCTTTCATAAATGGGAAATTAGAACCCCCTACCAGGTATCCTTGACATAAGTAGTCAGTTTCTACATTGTTCTCTGTAAAGATCAGGAATTTCACCCTAAGGCCAGATGGGTTTTCGTTGTATTTGACAAGTGATTCTCAAACGCGGCCGTGGCCCTGTCGTTGCGGCCCCTGGAGAGATTTTAGGTTTGAAAAAAATCATTTTCGACAAGAAAAAAACTGAACAAAACTTAGCAAAGTAGGATATTAATTTATTTAACCTAAAGTCACTACTTTACGATGGCCCATTAGTGTCATGATAAATATATTTTTAAGGAATTTGTAATTCGTTCAAACGAATTTGTAATTCGTTCAAACGAATTCGCAATTCGTTCAAACGAATCAACAATTCGTTCAAACGATTTAAAAATTCGTTCAAACGAATTAGTAATTCGTTCAAACGAATTAGTAATTCGTTCAAACGAATTCGTAATTCGCTCAAACGAATCAACAATTCGTTCAAACGAATTAGCAATCCGTTCAAACGAATTCGTAATTCGTTCAAACGAATCAACAATTCGTTCAAACGGATTGATTATGACCGGCTTTACTATACTGAATAGCAGGTGGGACATAATGTTTTTGTTTTCTCTTGAAAACGATAAAGATACAAAGGTTTGCTGTTCTTCACATGCAATTTTTTTTCCTCTTTGATACGGACAAATCATGGCAATGGACGAATCAGCTTTTGCCACGTCACTGTGACGTCATTTCCCCAAATGACAGTTTGTTTACATTTTCTGGCAATTCTGAGGCCGGATGATGAAGGAACATGCCAAATATCGCTTGCAAATGTAACCCTAATCTATAATCTAACCCTTACCACTATTTTGAAGCAATTTTCAAAATTCCTAATAATTCAAAAATGGAAAAATCGAATCGGGAGAAAATTAAGCGTTCTGCACGCTCATGTACCAGTTGACCTCTTCGTCTCTCATCTCACCGCTTACTTTAACAGAAGCTTTTAGGGGATGTTTGGCTCAAGATCTTAGCCCTCCATCAGGCAAACTCCATCCAAAATGCAAACTTACTTACAGGTCATCCATATACATTTAAAAAATCGGAAGGAAAATCATCAGCCCTCATTCACGCAACTCGACCACTTAAAAGCAAGGACATAAAATATACATGGTATAAAAGAAACTTCCACCTCCACTTATCGATTCTATAGGGACACCCCTGAGTGAGGATGTGAAACATTTGTAACGAGAAACAATTTAGCCAAGTCAATCATTCATCTTTAAAGCTAATCTCAATCAGCTTGTAAAGTAACCTAAAATTTAGAATTTAAAGGGCATAAGCAGTCGCCGCAGCCGATATCCTTAAGAACTGAAGAGTATGGTGGGGGTGGAAGTTTTTTCACGACATGTTTATATACACAGTTTTAGGAAGTGTTGGACCGATTATCGGTATTCGCCGTCGGTATTCCGATATTCCTCATTCTCGTCCAGCGTCGGTATCGGTTAAGTTTACCTTAATTGCCGATATTACGTAAACCGATATTTATCATCCCATATGTCATGAAAGTGGTATACAATTTGAGTATGAGTATTTTTGAATGCAGGTTCCAATATTTACCCTCATCAAGATGACGGAAGCAACACTTCATTGTGGTGTCCCGTAGCCGGTTAATTGCAGAATGTTCATTTTCCCAAATATCGGTATCGGTCGATACCGAGAATTGAAATATCGGTATCGGTATCATCGGCTACTTGTAATATCGGTACAACGCTACTTTTAGGTACTGACTATGAACGAACTTACCTCTTCAAAGCGAAAAACTGCACCGCGGGATATGTCCATCCGGGCTCGGCTAATGAGTCGCCAATATTCTTAGTGAAATCGTCAGTAACTATAAAGCAGTTTTCTCCAAGCTTCACGAGTAAAATAATATTTAAGAAGTTGAGCAATAGCTTAATTTTTGACTGCTAACATGGTAAGCTTGACACCATAATACATTTCTTGTGTTGCGTGATTTCTAGCAAAATGGTTTGGAAATACAAAGTAAATGATAGCATTCATTGACCTTTCAGGGACATTTAAGTTATATAGATGATATATATTCATGATAAAGACCCATTTTATACAACTTCAACTTGTCTCGCACTTCCACAGCCGAAATAAGTGTAAAGGTTGCTATGAAGAGGTGGGGTGGGTAAGCTGTAAAAGCTTTGGTTATCGTTGACTAACAGTAAGCTTCACTGCAAGGGCGGCGATCTGTTAAAATTATTGGGGGGACACCTGCTTAAGTGAAAACTTTGCTCCTCCGGCCAGGGTTACAGGGGACCTCCATAGCGAAGCAATTTGGTGCACTCTAGCGGACACAGATCACGTATTTCTAATCTAAAGTTCTCCCCCAGTTGCTATTAAAAGGCTAATATCACAATTATTTCCTATCGAAAATGTGTGTGAAAACATTTATTTTTTCTGCATATAATATTGGGGGACATTTGATATTACGTTCTCCACTAAAATATTGAGGAGACATGTCCCCCTTTCTCCCCCGTGATCGCCGCCCATACTTCATTAGCTTAAGGTCATAACCATAACCACGACGTTTGTATTAAATAAAAAATTCTCGAGATATTTCTTGGAAAAAGCAAAGGGAAAACTGAAGGTACCGTAGTAATCTTTTGTATCTTCATCAAGTAGCTTCATTTTTAAGATTTAACGACAATTTTCTGGGAGACAAAACTTTTCTTATATAAAGGCTGTTTTATAATTCCTAATCATCTCCTCCTCCTCCTCCTCAGAGAGAGAGAGAGAGAGAGAGAGAGAGAGAGAGAGAGAGAGAGAGAGAGAGAGAGAGAGAGAGAGAGAGGATGCATGCCAAAGAAATAAGGACTAAAACATGTTCTTAGAAAACACACGGCCACATACTGGAAGGTGTCAGATACCAATCAGGCTCACAAAATTATTTATTTTTTGCAAACATCACTTCATTGGTCTTTCTAAGACCTACTATAATTTTAGTAACGAGAAAGGAACTTGCAATTTCCGCCATGCCAGAGGTACACACAAGTAAGAAAACCAACGTGGTGGTGTAGAGAGAAACAATCTTATTCATTTTGACAGCCTGGAAACTATTCGTACGAAAATATTGATAGTACACACATCTACAACCCGATCCTTGATACTAGCAAAATTCTGTAGAGGGCGAATTTATATGGCCAGGTCGAAAACGCGGAAACCGCGGAAAAAATATCGCGATACACAATGTTCCGCGGTTTCCGCGTTTTCGACCTTGCTATTATAGCCAGATCGAAAACGCGGAAAACGCGGAAAACTTTCGGACTTAGAAAATTTTTAATGACTGAACACATATGTGTACGTACTTCACAGAAAACCAGTTAACGAGAGAGGAGACATTCAAAAGTTTCCCTACGGTAAAGGGCGTTGTGGGCGAAGTGGGAGGACGTTTCCCTACGCTCCCCACCAGTACACCGATTAAACCCGGGGCTCCATCCCCTCGGCTCTCTGTTGTTAAATTGTGTTGAAAATTATAATGTGTAACTCTTTAAGAGTTACGAAAAAGTACTTGGCGTTGCATCCTCTCAGTCTTCTCTTTGAATGTGTGTTCCCCTCCCTGAAACCCCCCCCACCCTCCATATCCACGTCCTGGGATGGAACAAGAATGCCTAATATATGTTCCTGCAGGCATCCAAATACCCGGCGAGGTGTAACAGATGACAGGCTCAGTTGAATTCCATTTTTCTCCTCCTTAAAAAAATTTCCGCGGTTTCCGCGTTTTCGACCTTGCTATTATAGCCAGATCGAAAACGCGGAAACCGCGGAAAAAAACATCGCGATACACAATGTTCCGCGGTTTCCGCGTTTTCGACCTTGCTATTATAGCCAGATCGAAGACGCGGAAACCGCGGAAAACTTTCGCACTTAGAAAATTTTTAATGACTGAACACATATGTGTACGTACTTCACAGAAAACCAGTTAACGAGAGAGGAGACATTCAAAAGTTCGCCTACGGTAAAGGGCGTTGTGGGCGAATTGGGCGGACGTTTCCCTACTCTTCCCGCCAGTACACCGTCACCGAGAAAACGGGGGGCCACATCCCTTCGGCTCTCCGTTCTTAAATTGTGTTGAAAATTGTTATGTTAAACTCTTTACTAGTTACGAGAAAGTTCGTGGCGTTCGATCTTCTCAGTCTTCTCTTTTGAATATGTGTTCCCTACTCAAAAACTCCCTCCCCCACCCACCTACTGGACTTTGACCGGGATGGTTAAAATTTTTATTGTCTGGAGCCGTTCTACGTTGTTTGTGGGCCTTACTCCCTCCAATTGTTTTCCAGCCCCTTCTCACATATTGCACAGTTTTTGTTAATTATTCCTTTCCGTGGAATTGTAACATAAATTTCTAATAGGCCTACATGATATCTCAAAATATGGTATGTTTAGATCAGGCTTTAGAAGAGCCTCTTCCGGCGATTTGGGGGGCTCTCTGCCATATAGTTTGTTTGTAAGATAACGGTGCCAACCAATGGTGGCCCTCTGCTTAACTAGTGCCACATGTAAGCCCCAGCCAGTGACGTACGCGGGGGGATTGGGCCATGGTCCCCTCACAGATGCCATTTTTTTAGTTCCTAAACATATGTACATTTTCTTAACAAAAATTTTACTTCGAAAGGTAGCATACGTGACACTAGATTGCATGTAATGAAACCTAAAAATATTTTAAAGGGGACGAAGACCTCCACTTAGACCCCTCCCCCAGTCCGGCGACTCTTTTTTCTTCCTTAAAATAATTAAATATTTTAACACAGATTTTTCTTCGAAAAGGTAGCATATATGTGGCACCAGATTGCATGTAAGCATTCGCGGATCCAAGGGGGGGGGGGGGCTTTCCCGGCCTCAGCCTCCCTTTTTTGCCACATCAACAATAACAAATACGCGAAAATTAGCATAATGAAATCTAGGAGAATATTCAAGCCCCCTTTTCGAAATGTCTATATCCGCGCCTGTGTAAGGACACCTATTTTTTCAAAAAATTCCAAAGGGGAGGGGTTCCCCCTTCTTTAGACCCCTCACCCAGGCGAGAAATCGTACAACATACTGCGTGCCCCCCTTGAGAGAAATCCTGGGTAGGCAACTGGCCGCATCCCCACCCAAAAAATGCTGAGACATTACGCAGGACAGTAAGTTGTCTTTTTTTTTTGTTTTTTTTTTTGTTTTTTTTTTTTTTTGTTTTTACCTAAAAGTGTACTTCCGCCTTTGTCCGAAAGTACCCTTGCTAGACTAAGATCCGGGACAAAAATGAGGCATCCGAGACTAAAATTGTGCACAAAGAACATGTGACGTGATTCTGCGCATCGGCTCTATCTTCACCGTTTGACAGGGACCGCTGAGACGGGGGAGGGGTGGGGGCTGCCGGGACTTTAGCCCCCGCACTTTTTCTGCCGTGGGCAGTTTGGGCCGCCTCAAACTGGGAACTATTTTTGAACATATTGGGCCGCTTCAATGATTAACCCCCACTTCAAAATTGGCTCCTCTGTCCCTGGTGGAATAAGTCGTGTAGACAAGGTGAATGCTCAAAAACTGCATGCTGAGCGCAGACGTACCGTGGCCCTGAAGGGACATTTCGAGATTTCTATATTTCGACTTTTTCGTTTCGATATTTCTATATTTTGACTTTTTCGTTTCGATATTTCTATATTTCTATATTCCGACTTTTTCGTTTCGATATTTCTACATTTCTATATTTCGACTTTTTCGTTTCGATATTTCTGTATTTCGACCTTTTCGTTTCGATATTTCTATATTTCTATATTTCGACTTTTTCGTTTCGATATTTCTACATTTCTATATTTCGACTTTTTCGTTTCGATATTTCTGTATTTCGACCTTTTCGTTTCGATATTTCTATATTTCTATATTTCGAATTTTTCGTTTTGATATTTCTATATTTCTATATTCCGACTTTTTGGTTTCGATATTTCTATATTTCGACTTTTTCATGCTTCGATGTTTCCACTATTTCGTTTCGATATTGCAATTTTCCTGGCAAAAAACTTCAAAATGGTACAAAAGAGAGATTTAATCGCGCTTCCTGATCAATATAAGTGTTCTTGCTCTAAGTTAGAACAGGTCCCCCAATGTGAAGCTCCCGAAGAAAACCTCCCAGACGAGGACAGTGTTCCCGTTCGAAACCATGCCCCCATGTCGTCATAAAAGGGATACCATCCAAACCGTAATTGTAGCTCCCAGAAAAAGTGTGATATAAACATTATGAGTCAAAAGCTGACATTTGAAATGTTCAACTTAAAAAAGTGGCTAGGCAAATTACTCCGTTTGTCGGGAAATGAAATATATCAGTGGCGGACCGTCCATATAGTCAGGGGTCGTTCGCCCCCTGACGGACTCAAATCGCCTGCTTACTTTTCATGTTTGAATTTATATTTACTCTTGCACCATCATTGGCATTGCTTTCATGTAACATGATTTAATAGTGCCATTTTTAGGCCCAGATGACAAAATGCCTACATTGTCTACACGACAAAAGCACCGTAATGTAAGGTGAAGCTTAGCTTAGGTCATTGCTCACCAACTGGGTGTGGTAATACATGGAGTGACCTTTGATTCACCCTCGCAGTCCCAAGATGGATGTTGAGAAGGGCACACAAATACTTGTTGAGAAAACAGCCCTGCTCCCCTCCTCGATAATTGTCAATATGAACAATTAAAATTGTCTATGTAGATACCAAAATATCTCCCACAATTTGTTTCCCAAAACATTTGAAAAGAGCTAGCCTTCCTGCTAAAATAAAATCAAACTGCTGTCCTGGTACGAATGGCTTTAGAGTACTGGACTCATGTCTGATGAACAGCATCGTTTTTGCTTTCCTTCAGCTGACCGTTTTCAAGGGTACATGGGGACGATAGGCTCGCTCGCTTACTCCGTAAATGCAGAGTAGTCATCTGATGTTGCATGATAATGCCATAATGCCATAGAAATTCTTCTTACTATACTTTCTTGATTCCAAAGTGCCAGGAAATGGGGTTCATTTTCTGACTTTAACGCATCTACATGGTAAGTATGAAAAGCATCCTTGCGCCCTCCCTACACATTGCGTATTGACAAAGTTTTCAGTTTTTGACCTCTGGTGACCTCACATGACCTTTGACCTCCACCAAAACAATAGGGATCTTCCTCTCAATTTGATTACTCCCTATCTCAAGTACACGGCCGGGGAGAGTAGGGAAACGTCCGCCCACTTCGCCCACAACGCCCTTTACCGTAGGCGAACTTTTGAATGTCTCCTCTCTCGTTAACTGGTTTTCTGTGAAGTACGTACACATATGTGTTCAGTCATTAAAAATTTTCTAAGTCCGAAAGTTTTCCGCGTTTTCCGCGTTTTCGATCTGGCTATAATAGCAAGGTCGAAAACGCGGAAACCGCGGAAATTTTTTTAAGGAGGAGAAAAATGGAATTCAACTGAGCCTGTCATCTGTTACACCTCGCCGGTTATTTGGATGCCTGCAGGAACATATATTAGGCATTCTTGTTCCATCCCAGGACGTGGATATGGAGGGTGTGGGGGGGGGGGGGGTTTCAGGGAGGGGAACACACATTCAAAGAGAAGACTGAGAGGATGCAACGCCACGTACTTTTTCGTAACTCTTAAAGAGTTACACATTATAATTTTCAACACAATTTAACTACAGAGAGCCGAGGGGATGGAGCCCCGGGTTTAATCGGTGTACTGGTGGGGAGCGTAGGGAAACGTCCTCCCACTTCGCCCACAACGCCCTTTACCGTAGGCGAACTTTTGAATGTCTCCTCTCTCGTTAACTGGTTTTCTGTGAAGTACGTACACATATGTGTTCAGTCATTAAAAATTTTCTAAGTCCGAAAGTTTTCCGCGTTTTCCGCGTCTTCGATCTGGCTATAATAGCAAGGTCGAAAACGCGGAAACCGCGGAACATTGTGTATCGCGATGTTTTTTTTTCGCGGTTTCCGCGTTTTCGATCTGGCTATAATAGCAAGGTCGAAAACGCGGAAACCGCGGAAATTTTTTTAAGGAGGAGAAAAATGGAATTCAACTGAGCCTGTCATCTGTTACACCTCGCCGGTTATTTGGATGCCTGCAGGAACATATATTAGACATTCTTGTTCCATCCCAGGACGTGGATATGGAGGGTGGGGGGGGGTTTAGGGAGGGGAACACACATTCAAAGAGAAGACTGAGAGGATGCAACGCCAAGTATTTTTTCGTAACTCTTAAAGAGTTACACATTATAATTTTCAACACAATTTAACTACAGAGAGCCGAGGGGATGGAGCCCCGGGTTTAATCGGTGTACTGGTGGGGAGCGTAGGGAAACGTCCTCCCACTTCGCCCACAACGCCCTTTACCGTAGGCGAACTTTTGAATGTCTCCTCTCTCGTTAACTGGTTTTCTGTGAAGTACGTACACATATGTGTTCAGTCATTAAAAATTTTCTAAGTCCGAAAGTTTTCCGCGTTTTCCGCGTTTTCGATCTGGCTATAATAGCAAGGTCGAAAACGCGGAAACCGCGGAAATTTTTTAAGGAGGAGAAAAATGGAATTCAACTGAGCCTGTCATCTGTTACACCTCGCCGGTTATTTGGATGCCTGCAGGAACATATATTAGGCATTCTTGTTCCATCCCAGGACGTGGATATGGAGGGTGTGGGGGGGGGGGTTTCAGGGAGGGGAACACACATTCAAAGAGAAGACTGAGAGGATGCAACGCCACGTACTTTTTCGTAACTCTTAAAGAGTTACACATTATAATTTTCAACACAATTTAACTACAGAGAGCCGAGGGGATGGAGCCCCGGGTTTAATCGGTGTACTGGTGGGGAGCGTAGGGAAACGTCCTCCCACTTCGCCCACAACGCCCTTTACCGTAGGCGAACTTTTGAATGTCTCCTCTCTCGTTAACTGGTTTTCTGTGAAGTACGTACACACATGTGTTCAGTCATTTAAAATTTTCTAAGTCCGAAATTTTTCCGCGTTTTCCGCGTTTTCGATCTGGCTATAATAGCAAGGTCGAAAACGCGGAAACCGCGGAACATTGTGTATCGCGATGTTTTTTTTCCGCGGTTTCCGCGTTTTCGACCTGGCCAATTTGTATCTTACTACAAGGAACACGGGTGATATGATCAATGCATTCGTTACCCGTTTATTCTGTTAAAATGATTGGAGCGTGTCCAGACGAAGGTCTGTCATAACTTGGTGCAATACTTAACCCCGAAAAGATCAATTTCAGATTCAAAATTGCACTCTAAAAACATCGTTTTTTGTTACACAGCTTAATTCTTAACATTTTTTGTGCACGAACCACCTGTAGACAACTGCGCAATTTCGAACACAAACATCAAAATGTCTAAGTGAAGGTATTTTTGGCATAAATTTGGAAAACCAGCTCCTGCGGCTACATCTATGAACACAAATTTCTACGCACTTCGACTGATATTATCTCGGAGGCCCATCACACACACACGTGCTCGGAAGCCTCACTCACACCCACACCCGTCGGCTTCCGGGTGGGGAATCCAGCCATTAGCGTCAGCAGAAATAAAGTAGGGGGCAAAACTTGTAATTGATCAAATCAGGGAAAATGTTTACTCCCAGAGAAGAGCTCAATTGCTTTATCATGGCGCCTTTTACAGGTGTAGTCAGGAATTTGCCAGAAGGGCGAAACCTGTAGGCAAACTATCTAAGCGTAGCGCCACCATAGTTTGGGGCGAAGCACCAAGAAAATTTTGGCCAAAATGCCTTCCAGATAGCTTCCCAGGCCTTGTGACTTGCATCTAATCCTTTTCTATCTTATAAACTCATGCTCTGGAAATTTAATGGCGATATCATGAAAAAATGATGTTTATGTTATTGTTTCTTCAAGTTTTTGATTAGTCCAGGGGAGCAAGTGCCCCATTGCCCCCCCCCCCTCCGGACGCCCATGAATTCAGCCCCCACTACCTTCCTCTTGTGGATTGATATAGGGTGTGTGCACACCCTGTTTCATCCCTAATAAATTCAAAATCTAAACGATCATTATAGGGGGAAATTTCAGTCTGATGAAAGGCCAACTCGTTGGGGTATTACTCATTTCATTTGAGTGGTGTCCCATCTAAGATGACGGTGCAACTTGAAAAGGTTGTGAGGATGGGGGATGGGGATGAAACAGACGATAAAATGAGTAGTTGTTTTTGCTGTGTCACCTCAAGCCTTACCATAAGCCAGAAAACTCAAAGTAAAAACGGAGCTTAAATTGTCATATGATATGTATATCGTGTTATTCTCACATTAATAACAATTAATTTGTATGAAAATTGTAAGTTTCATTTTTACATATTTACAATTACTTTACAATTCCAGGCGTAATACTCACGCCTTCTGTACCACAAGATATTCTTACAGTACACACAACGTAATGCAAGAAACAATTAAACAATTCTCAGAAATGTTGTAACTCGGTGATAATACAGGACATAACCTGCTGTTTTTGATCAAAATGAATGTCCTTTAATAGAACAAACTGAAAATCTTGTGAGTTTAGTAAACAAAATATTAGACAATAATGAAAACTTACCTGCATTGGCCATTGAATAGTACGAAGACATACTGTGAGTTAATGTTAAGTTGTAAGTATAAGAACAATGAAGTTCTGTCCCTGGTTGTAAAAGCGAGTGCACGTAACTTTCCAGTGCACAAAATTTGCACTAACAAGAATGCAAAACTTTTTTTAAGTGTTCGAGTAAAAATCCATACTTACCAGTAAAATTACTGGAGAGTATGCAAAAAGGTGAGTACGAGTACATACTCACTACTGGGCTGATATGAAAAACGTCATTGCACTTTGCTTATATTTTAAAGGACAAAGGAAGAATCCTGCCCTTATAATCATGAAATATCAACTAATCTTTGAAATCTCAATTTTTTCTCACATTTGCATCCCATTTCTTGAAAATAAATATCACATATCACAGTTTAACCAAGTGTTTCTCTTGGATTAATGTAAACAGTCAGCAAGTGTCACATGCTTAAAACAATAACAAATGAATTAAAACAGAATGTTGATTTAGTTCATTTTCTAGTGACTACAATTTTTTTTCAAACCATCCATCAATTAAAATATTACACTTAATGAGAAAAAGTTGAAATCCTCCCTTTCCAACCACACGTCCCCCACCTGCCGATACTTTCCCCACTCTTCCAGAGCAGTTCTCTCCTCCAAGGGTTAAAATGTTGAACTCTACGGTCCTAAGCTTGGATAACTTGTCAAACAACAACATGGGAAGAAATACAATTGAGTTTGGTACACCTTGAAGTTACCTGAAATCTAGGTTTAGTATTCTCAGCTTGGATTCAGATCCCCCTCCCCCCCCCCCCACACACACACACGTGCACAAACACAACTAACGAAGGGGGAAAGGGACTGCTCTGTGGAAAGAGCAGAACCTCAGGGCCTTTAAATATTGTACAACCACATCTGTTAAATCCTGCTATGTGATTCTTTATACAGTAATTTGGTTGTTTTCAAAATGGGTCAGAGTAGTTCTGAAGTGAGGGGAAAACGAATTAGTGGGAAAGCACAAAAAGAAATGAGAACCAAGCAATCTAGAAATGAAGATGATGGATATCCAAAGTCTACTTTGCAAGCCACCTCAAAGTGGTACTTGCTAGACCACTCCTCTGTTGCTACATGGGACAACTAAAACCCTGTCCCCACTGACACGGTGGGCGATATGGTGTACAATGAGATTACTATCCTTTGCAAAGGATTGGGCTGATTTATTGCACACTTCTCATCACTTGCCATTTAATGCATCCTCACAATTTGCCTCTGACCCCAAATCTGAGTCCTTCTTGTGATGTGTGTTTCCGTCATCAACTTATGACATGGTTTAAAGTAAATAAGTCACCATCCTAGTCTTAGTTTGACATATCAATTAAATGTGACAAATCTTCTCTTTTTCCCGTAACAAGTATCTTTCACGATGTCTCTGAACATTAGTATGGCATACTCAATGTGACCAAAAGTATTAGTCTATAAGTATTTACTGTAACAAAATTATTTTCACATGATTTAAAAGCCCATCCATAAATCAGGGTACCAAGGTACCCTAATTTAATTTGGGGTGACTGCATTTTCTGTTTATACAACTCACACAAAGGCTTTTCACACATCATTTTGGTCTGTCTTTGGAATCAATGTAAATACTTCCACTGTAAAAAACAGTGAGCACACAGGTTTACACATATGTACTCACAGTGAGGCATAGTTGAATTACATCTCTCATCTGTGCATTATTCACTGTTTAACATAGGAAAGAGTGCATTCAGTCTGTCAAATGGACTGCAAAACATAAACACCTGATCAAACTACCATTGTATCAATTTCAATGAGACATCCCCAATCTCTTCCCCATGACATCAATACTTTCCCTGAGAGATCTCACTTAATGGATCATTTAAAAGTTCAAATAGAATCACATTCATTTGATATTGATAAGTTCAAATAGAATCACATTCATTTGATATTGATAACTTACATAAATGTCCTAAATTAAAAGGATACTTCAAACTAATACTTGATTTGTGAAAGAGGAATTCATTCCCTAAATGTATGTTCAAGAGTGGAGACAATCAGAGGGTACCAGAGAAGTATGGGGCAGGTTACAGGACATCCTATAAAACAGTCTAAATTGTACCTGGCTTGTTGTAAATAAGAAAGTCCCAAATATCATTCCAGATGTTGGAATCCCGATAAAGATAAGTCATTGAATTCTGAAGAGAAGGTTGCAAGACTTCCTTGTGACTGTAAAACTGCCACATGACAATACCCCAAACAATGGCTGCAAAAATGGGGAAGGGGTCTCTCTTTGGTTCTTGAATGATCCCTTTCTTCACCAGTAGTCTCGCTGCACCAAACAGGATTCGTGATAAAAGATACATGTTGATCTGGAAGGAAAAATATGTACACAATGAAAGAAGGATTCAAACTTCAAACCTACAAATAATGTAGTCTGAGAGGTTCCCTGAAATTATGACAAGATGCATAATGCTATTTATAATGAGCAAAGGCCAATTTAAAAGTGAGTGCAGTCAGAGCTGGTGTTTTGGTTGGTAGCCATTTCCTTTCCACTTAGGAAGTCATGAAAATAATTGACTAATCATCCATGCCCAAAATTGTTGATCACAGAGATTTTCTTTGATGATTGGTAAGGAGAGATTGGTCTCCAGACTCTTATCCAGTTGTTCACCTTATGAGGTATGGCCTGCACAGTTTATCCCTCAATCAGCTGGCACAGACTATTCCTAAATCAGTAAGGTATTTTTTGACATTTTTTGTGAATGTACACTGTATGGGAAAACCACACAGCTGTTGCTCTAGGCCTACAGTACGGTGTTCCAACCATTTCTACTGAGGCTATTCCCTACACTACTTTGCTTCCACTATCCCAGAGAGATCAGAAGGGTGGATGCCTTGTGTCCCTTCATGGTCATAATTCCACGACAGGGAGTTGTTTCTGGTTTTCACCCGCTGGGGTAGGTTGACCACTGAACTTCCCTTAGGAAGCACACACTTTTGAGGATTATTAAAGTCATCCGAATGCTGCTACTGTAATTTAATTAGTGGAGAGTAGTGTTTTACCTAGTGAAGTGGGGGGGGGGGGGGAATACAGTTTCTCATTTGAAAAGTGGTACTCTCCTTGTGATGTTTTTCTTGTTGAACAGTTTTAAACTGAAATTTGCTAACAGAGAGTCTAAATGTGTAACATGTCCTTTTGTTTTATCAACTGTGCTGAAAGATTGTACACCATGAGTGTGCATACCCAAGTACCACAGAAGTGTATAATGCTGCCAACCTTCTGAAGGTAAAGTGATACCAACCGAATTACCATGGGTACAGTAGAACAAGTCAGCAATCTTGGAAACTCTTTGCCAGAACCTTTGGTGTTTGGAAGAAAATTTGGCTTGTTTGTACATGACTTCATGCAAATGTTGGTGTAAACTTTGACTTGTTTTCTACCAATCAAATATTTTGTAAGTTCAATGAATGGTTCAGTGGTAAAACATCCACCTTTCAGCAGGGACATGCTGCATTTAATAATCCCAATGGGACCACACCAAAAAATACAGATATGGAACTTGTTGCTCTCTGTCCTTGGGTACAACGAAGAGCTTGGAATGGCAATGACATATTGTAGGAGTCTTATAAAACAGGTGCTCTTTAACACTTGTTAGGTCGTACCACTGTTTAGCCCTCAGGAATATAAATTTTAGTTTAAGGAAGGGGAAAATTGAAGCAAATCTTCGTACAGCTTTTTGAGACCAACTGCTGGTCTTGAGACATGGGAGAGTGTAAGGAGGGGGGAGGGGGTTAATCCCCCTAGGGCAAAAGGTCCACTAGACCAAATATCTAGGAGGGCTAGGCTTAAAAATTAGCACACAGAACTTTAGAATAAAGGTTAGGAATAGAACTACGGTAAAGATAAGGATTAGATTAAGAATTTGGATTTAGAATAACGGTGGGATGAGGACTGCACTCATGTACTCTACAATTACAAGAAGTTATACTGTATGCACATGTACTGTAAGGTCTAGTAAACTGGGACCTTCAATGAATCTGGTCGGCTTTGGTGTGCCCATGCTAGTGTAGAGCACTATATAACAAACAAATATTATTACAATTGATGAGGGAAAACTGGTTATGTTAACATTGTGAGTTTCACTGAATTGCACTCTCAAGCTTTATCATCCATCCAAAAGTTTTGAAATAAACAATCAGAGAGTGTCACATTAAATGCTAAACGTATCCACTGAACAGAGTATGTATTATGAATCCACATGCTGTGTCAGTAAATACTGTACCAACCAACTAAAATATTTTCACTTTGATTTTTGAAAACTACCATTGTTTTTCACCAACATGTCCTGAGTTTGGTATGCCTTGCTGAACAAATATTATCCATCATAGCTGAAAAGTGTGAGGACGGTGGGGTCGGGTTGTGTGTTGCATATTCATTACATTCAATGTTGCATGTTTCAATTCCAGTAGACTCTTATATCAATTTCATAATTGATACTTTTCAAATGGTTTGTTTTACAAAGCTGTTCACAGTAGACCTGAGGTCTACTGTGAGGGTAGACTGTGCTGTAGGGTGGGGGTACTGTGAGGGTCTGAAAGAACTCAGAAAGTTTTGAAAGTCCCATTCAAGTCTAATCCACTTCAGATTCCTTGACACAGCTGTTGAGATGTACTGCAGAACAAGAATCTTTCAGCCATCCCAGACATTAAAGGTCTAAGACTTCGGATACCGTACACTTCAATCCATCAGAAACATAGTTAAAACCCCATGGAATCAACAGATGTGGAAGACATTAATACACTCCTCCCTCTTCATCCTCTGAATTCAAGTCAAAAAGGGAAAAACAAACTCCCTACTCTTCATCTAGGATCAACTTTTACTAAAGGTCTTTGATATGCCCTAGTTGGATTTGTGACCCTGAATTACACTAGACACCAACCTCTGAATCTGTGGGCCTGGAGTAGAAGAGGATCCGAAGTTATAAAATCTTGAAGTACTGTAATTCCACCTTTCTGACATTACTTTTCTCTACTGGAGTAAAATTAGGGCAAAGAAAAAAAGACAAGCAGAACTAACCGTTACTACTGTATTCATCTTCTTGTTTCTTCAGAGATTTACTGTAGTTAACCTCTACTGAAAGCCTGCAAATAACTGAGACTCACCTTCCCAATATCTGACAAGAAAATTTGCCTACTATTCATTTTTATCAGCCTGCAATGTTAACACAGCCTGTAAAATGACTGCACCTTGCTTTGACCAATCTAACAACCTAACCTTTTTCTCTACTTGGAGACATTTTGTGGCAAAAAAAAAGAAAATTAAGTATACTGTACCTGACTATTAATTTTGTTATTTTCTCCAAAGACTAGGTATCCTCCGATAACTCCAGCAATAAATGGATGAAAGTGCTGCTCTTTGCCTTCCATCCGTTGCAGCAGTACCATCATGGATTTGAAAAGAAAGACAAATTTGGCAAGATTTTTACTGTGGGTGTAAGTTGCTTGAAGTATTCCTTGAAACTTTTCCAAAGTTCTGAAAGAGATAGAAACAACAAATGGAGCTCTGATAGTAGCAAAAGATTTCAGAGACTGAAATGAGCACTCAGCGCTTTTACACAGTGGATGTAAACACAGCACTTACATCATGCTGTAGATACTTAATAATATGGGAACAAGTCCTTTCCAAGTCAGAGTACTTTGGTATTCATTTATTACAGACAAATCTACAAAGTTCTCACAGCTGTTAAAGGGAAATATTGTGTTTGTTTTACATAAAATTTTCATGTTTTTTAAACCAGTATTTATAGATACAGAGTGATAGACAATTCAAAATAAGACAGTACGGTAGCTTTCTTTTCAAGAAATAAGGCTCTCACAAGAAGAAATTTGGTCATTTGTTGCACAAAAGTAATTTGTTCACCCAAACTTTCCAAAATTCAAATGATGCAACATCTGTTATTCTTGTAATGCATAACATTTTGAGGAGATGAAGGTATTGCTAGAGTTTACTGAAGAGACTGAACTGTTTAATAATGATTTAAGGTATTTTCTTTGCATGCCATGCTGGTGCATTTTAAATGCAATATTTCCCTTTAAGTGGTAACTGTATCTTTACAATAAATGGAAAAGATTGTTGATTGGAACTTTTCTAAATTGCTCGACTGGAAACCATTCAAGTTGAATCTGTAATTCATTGCAGCATGTTACTTCATAAGTCATGGTGGTGCACAGGTGCATCATACCGTACAGTGGTTATAGATTAACAAGTTTTCCTTGGTTCCAGAAAACTAAAAACTACAATGGGAACAAGGAAAACAGAAATCATGAAAATCAAAAAAAGACATTTTCACATAAAAAAGAAAGAAAAGAAAGAATGAAATCAAGAGAAAAAGACATTACAGTAGGTCATAACACAAACATGAAGGTAGCACTCCTCTCATACAAGATATGTCTATAGAACACTGTTTGGTTTTCATCTAGATGCCCTGCACAACTGTATGAGGCTAGGTCAAGGCCGTAGAACACACGATTTCATGAAAAAACAACACCGCATTTGCCCTTTTTAGAGCATGGAAAAAATGCAATAAAACAACAAAAGAACACTGAATTTCACCTATTGAACACAGAAAACTGACCACTCTAAGGACAGGTAAATGCCTTTAAGGCCTAAATTGTATAAAGATGGCCTCACTTTGCTTAAAATAGCAATCTAAGCAGCACAGCTTGCTTTTGAGGGAAAGCAAATTTTTATGATCTGTATAGTTTTTCAAACAGTACATGTCTTCGTTATACTGTAGAAACACCCATGACCCAGTTGGCTGACAGCCCAATGGCCTTAATGCCCATTGGTCCTTCAGTCAATAAGATTTTGCATGAAAGTACTTTTCATTTTGTAAGACTCGACACAGTACAGTAAAACATGTACGTACTGTAGCCTGTCATCCTGTGCTGTACAGTAGGACTAGAGAGTTGGCCAAATTCACTCTAAATTGCAGGACAAATAGGTTTCACCCCTGTAGGGCCAATGCCCTGCAGAGTAGTCCCCACATGATTTCTTCAATGTTTCCTATTGTGTATACATGACATTACTAAAAGAGCCAAACCATAAGGCCAGCTGTGCTTATTAAGTTTCCTTTAAGTAGACAGAACTAACACTGTGCTTACGTTCCTCTCCCGAACAGGAAGGTCATAACCAGAGCATGTGGAAAGCGAACTTTGACCCCGTATCTGTGAACAAGGAAAAAATGATCATTTTATATTGACTGTGCATAATCATTCCATGGCTGGACAGTGAACATCCCCAGTGCAGCCCCACAAATACAGAAGATTGATTTTAAAAGGATTAAATAACTAATCATATACCTGAAATTTAATAGCCAACATACTGTAACCCCCCAAACTATCCTTACAGTAAGTCATGCATCACAAAAAATGAAGAAAATTTTACTTTTTTCCCTTAATTTCCTAAGATATCCACTTCATGTCAAATCATGGCCAGAAAACCAATAAGTAATGGATATTTCGGCTGGTAAAAATGAACCTGTAGTGACACTTTTTTCCACTCAGTATCCTTATCTTACAGTAGTTCAGTGGGTCTTAGGTATGCCTTCTGTATTGTAGGACTAGCCTAAATTATTAAACCTGTCTGCCACTTTCACAAAATTTGACACAGACTCCTTCTGTTTATCTGCTGATGTTACTTTGCAATTCATAAGGGCAGGGGGAAATAAAGTTAATCTGTCAGGGGTAGTCTAGAGTAATTGGGGAGGGGTTGTGGCTACAGTATGTCAGGGTCAATTTAACATTGTGGCTCTAATTAATTAAGCCTTACACTGAGCAGTCTTGGACCCAGCACCAGTATAATCAGGGATGTACGGTAGCTAGCCAAATTTGAGTGTTGGGTAATTGTCTGATCTGGGGAAAGCACCTCACCTCACCCCATGGCATCTACCCCATTTTTCAGCCATTTTTTTCATTTTTCCCTCATTTTACTTTAGGGAGTAAATTTAGAGCTAGTTTTAGGCCTCCGTAGGCAGATTTGTGATGGGCAGGGAGATGTGTGTTTGCCTTTAGTGCTGGGTGGGAATATCGAGTGCTGGGTGTCACCGCCCAGCGCCGCCCACCGTAGCTACATCCCTGAGTAAAATCCATGTTTTGGAGAGCTCCTAATCTTGTAGATTGCAGCAGAACCACTACCAAGGTTTTTCTAATGTACAGTATACCCTGATATTCCAGGTTAGCATGTGCAAACGAACATTTGAGATGAGCTCAAGAAACTTATGTTGGTGTACACAAATCATGGAAAATTCCCATTCACTAATGAAAAACACTAACCTTGGTTTAGGATTTAATAGTATTGGGAATGTTAAAAGACACTTTGTGCAAAAATTTGCACATTTTTGAAGCAAACCAGGTAATAAAGTATGGGCAACTTGGGGTACACAGTGTCTGGTTCCTGCTTTAAAGAAAACACAAACCCACAGTTTTTGCAGTCAACCACTAGTAGAGACTAATACTCTCACACGTTTTCTGAAAAAGTGAGTTGAAACAGCATTGTCCCAAATTTTCAAGGATTTTCTAATTATTTCTTCACACACATTGATGCAGAAAAAGCTGGGGTTTATTTATCCTTTAAATATAAGGCCTGGCCCTAATGCACTTATCAATTAAATGAATTTACCACACTTACCCCAAGCCTGGGTAGTCAAGGCTGACAACAACAACTATGTGGCTTACGTGTACAGTACATCACTACTCCAATATTGTCAGTTATCAAGGTGACTAATGGATGTATAAAATTTTGTTAAACCTGGGTGGGTCATTGATAATCTGCTGTTACACTCATTAGTGCATGAAAATTATCATTCATTTCAGTGAATGACTGACAGTACAGTACTGTACATCTTACAGACATGACCATGCCCTGGGTTAGTGGATGAGTTACAGTATTCCACAGATACACTTGCAACATTATGAAACTTTCAAACATTTTGCTGTGTCTTCATGCTAGTTTTTTCTGCTTCTCCTTAAGTCAAATATCAAGAGTGGGTCAGAATGTTTTAAGCTAATGTCATGGTGTTTATTGTGTTGTGATATGATTATACTCAGGGCTGGAAATAAATGAAGACATGCATGGAGGCCATGGCCTTCATATTTTTGGTAATGGCCTTTGTGCCCTACAAAATGCAGGGCTTCCGTCAGAGGGGGGAAAGAGGGGATTTGTCCCCACCTTTCCAGAAGAAGGGAGGTAAAATTTCTGCCTTCGTTTCCATAAAAATATAAAAAAATTTCAACATTTTAGTTTCTTACTTATTGAAGAGGACACTTTTGCAGTGCAATGCTTGAACTTACTGTACATAAATAAATGACCTATAAACCCTTCATTTTGAACCTTAAAGGGGCCTTGAAGCAAGCATTTGCTCCCCTGAACCCACTTGTAACTTTGGTTAAGGACATTATCAATTTGGACTCAGGGTTTAGCAGTAATACTGTAAATCCCCCCCCCCCCTTTTTCGAATTTCTGGTGGAATCCCCGAAATGGCATAGTTCTCAAGACCATGCATGAACTCCATACTCTTCCTTACAAAATACAACCAAATATACACCAACATAAAATCTCCTGTTTGGTCTTGTTGTCCTTTGAGATATGTATAATATGCCCTTAATTAAAGCTGAATACAGTATGAAAATGGCCTTGCCCTAATGGTGTCTGGTGTTATTACACCTTGATTTGAAGCCATCTTGGCAGTGTACAGCTACTGCTTCTAGGGCTAATAGTTATGAGTATAACTTGGAGTGTGTCTATGACATTGTGCACAGGTTTGTCATACCTCGTGTGGTGCACTTCTCTCCTGTCTCGGAAAACCCAGCTGTTAGACCGTGCTGTTGGGTAATGAAGGTAGCAGATGCGGTACTCATTGTACAGCAGTAGGTGGTAGGCCGCGCAATGGATAACAGTCGCTACAAGTGAACCAGGGTGCATTCCATGTAAAGTCTACGCCGAAGTTACACCGAGGTTCAGCGTTTGTATGCCAAAAAATTAAACCACAGGTGTGCCGAAGTTACGCCGAGGGGTCAGTGTTTGTATGCCAACAAAACCAAAGGTGTCATTTATACATTATACCACACAATATTGCCAGCTGTACGATGAGTATTCATCATAGGCTAGGTCTACCTGAAGCAAAAAGTTACACATACATTCTTTCCTATTTAACAGGAAATAAATCATATTTTGTGACTCAAGGTAAAATTAAGTGGAAACAAACTGTAGATATTTTCACGTATGCCGAAATGCCAAGGAGTCATGCGCAAAGGCCGATTTTTTATGTACGCCAGCACGCCGAGGTAACCGTTTCACCGCCACTATGCCGAAGGAAAGGAGTCGGTGCTCACGCCGAAGATCTTCGCATTGTAGTGCATGGGATGCAGACTGGCAAGTGAAGTAGTACAACTTGCAAATGTGAGAAGTGGGTGCAGGGAATCTAGTCCTTGTATTTATGAAGAAATACGTGGTAGGATGTAGTTTTATCCCCAATCAAAATATTTACTGTATCGAGCAAATCATAATTAGGGAAAACTGTCAGATCACGTGAGAAATACATGGAATCCGGACATTGTGGGCATGCAATTTTACAAATCCGCCTGGACACCAGCACGAACCAGTAAAAAGAGACCTTGTCCAGGTAAAACCAGACTTCCGGTAACCCTGAATATGAGGGGTGTTCTGCAGTAGGCTCCTGGAGTCCTGGTATGCCTGTTAACTGAACTTATGCCCTAGCTTAAATTAGGACTAACTGTTAGGCTATAGTCTAGGCCTACTATATACTGTTGTTAATGTTAGTTTACTGTACGGTGTCCGTCTGCACGTCGTACCGTCTCTCAAGCTACATTACACTGGGTAACACACTGACTGAACTTTAATTCCCGTCCAACATGTTCATTTACGGTCTACGAGTCGAGAAAAGAACGCTAGTCAGCGAAGAACTTTGGGACTTACACAGCTCCATTTCTCAGTCCTTTGATGATCGATAAAATGTCGAAATACTCGCCAGAGGCAAGGAGTCGATTGACTGATTCAACAAACAAGGAGGCAGCCATTTCTGCTTCATAAGCTTACAGTTTACCTGAATATTTCCACATATTTCAATTCAGTTTCCTTCAATTTAAGGAATCTGCATGCACCTAAGCCGAAAATAGATTAATTTACCCTAGATACCACGTAAAATACACAATTTTTCAATAAAATAATAATAGAGTCATAAATTTAAAATTTAAACCGATATTTGCTCGCTTCTTTTCTTTAAAAAAAATTATTATTAATAGAATTTCCTAAAAATAGAAGCACTGGACTTTGTGTTTGTTTACTTGTTGTTTAGTGGGCGGAGTTTACGTGTTACGTTCAAGGTCTTCCGTATTGTATGAAACGCCACAAGGACTACAAATTAAGTGTATAGTTAGGGAACACAAGTTCGTTCACCCCCGAAGTTCGTTCATTAGCCATAATTCAATGAATAATGGATGAAATGATTGGGAAATTGCACAAAATATCAAGCATCAACTGATAAACAATCGTAGTAAAACAAACTCCAACCACATGTATCCAATTTGCCTGAATACAACATTTTTCTGGGAGATACTTCATGTAAGACTACCTCAAACTGAGGTGAATAGACAACTGAAGGGAAGTGAATAGGCTGAATAGCCTGAAGTGAATAGGATTAGTAGGTGTCTATTCACTTCAGTTTGAGGTTGGCTTACATGAAGTATATACCATTTTTCTGGCATTCGAAAATTACCTAGGCAACTCACCTAACAAGCCTAACCTACTTTCCAAACGATCTTATATTTTCGTGATTTCACGAGATGTGACTGCAACACTGTAATAATTTGGTGCGAGTCCTTTTCTTACATGGGAAATTTGACAAAGTGAATGGATATTAACCTGATTTACTACAAAAGGGACAATTGAAAATGTGCGAACGAAATTGTGACCCTCTGGAGAGAAATTCCTAAGGTCAGAGACAGTCTCATGAAATCATTCAAATGCCAAGTTACACTCTACAAATTCCAGGGCAAAGTCCGTTTTTGTACAGACAACATATTTCAAAGATAAAATGTCTAAAACTGGGAACCATGTGCTACCTATTTATATTTTTTTGACGGATTCAGTGGCTAAGGTGAACGAACTTCGGACCCACCATGCTACTGAGCAAAAATTATATCATTTGACGACCGAAATTTTACCCCAGCTTTTTTCACCATTGAACAAAAATGAGCGATAATTGCGGAATAAATTCAAATTTTTCAGTCATGAAAATGTTTTGAACTTACTTCGGTGAAACAACCCACAAAATTATGTCCAAAGTAGTAGCCTGTGAATAGGAATTTTGCAGTATACCGCCAGGGTGAGCGTAGTTTTGTAGGGACAATCTAAAACAGGCTGTAGTTTGAAAATGTAGTCTCTACTTCAGACTGATTCCTAGTTGGTACATTGTGCTTCCCATTTTACATAAACATAAATCCCCTAGCAATACCTTGGCACAAGAAACTCATCAACGTTATGATGTTACACATCGATGCCTTTTAATGCCAAGTGCCGAGTAGAGTCGGTTTGGTGGTTTTAGTGTAATTGCTGGGGGTCCCCGAATCAAATACCAGTAGAATCACTTAAAATTTTCCGGGGACTAAAATTGCTTTTTTGATATAGCTGTTCATTTCCACCAGAAAATCCCCCCGGGCAATCCCCCAATTCTCCCCAGACAATTCTCAGCACGGACGAGTATCACTTGGACTGTCATATAGTGAACTTCCCCACGACCAACAATTCCATTTTTTTTTTGTAGGAAAAGCTGTCTGTGGGCCAGGGTATCTGGGAAATGTTCGGTTTGGAATTGTCAGGGGCAACTCATTGTACTGGTGCGTTGTGACTTGTCCAGGGAAAATTTTCAGTGGGAATTGTCTGGGGAAGGGGAACTTTCCAGTCACGTTTGCAGTGATACTGAGGGGATTTAAACTGGTGAATTAAATCGGGTCTCTATACTTGTCTGTCTCAGAAAGTTATCCATCCAGTGGCGTAGCTACGGGGTGGCATGAGGGGGCACGTACCCCCGGCCACCACCACCACAAAGCAGTGCCACCTCAGGTGCCCCTGTCGAAAATTTTGGAAATGCACAGTTTTATGTATTAGTCCTATAGAGAGGGAGAGTGTGTCCCACCAGGAAAGGGCCGTGACCCCCCAGTGCCACGTACCTGCTCAAAAATCCTAGCTACATCACTGTATCAATCTCCTAAAGTTGACCGTTTCAGCTGTCGAGCAGTGCATGGTGCAGCCTGAGAGCACCGACTGCAAGGATCCTCCACACCATCCCGATCAGGTTTCGCTATAGCGAAACCTAAAGACTGGGGATACACTCACGTCCGTAGAATGCATGAAAACGTTAATTTGATGGCAGAGGAGTCCAGGAAGGTGGATGATTGGGAGCAACTAGTAGGCCCCTGCCCGGCCCCGTGACTCTCTGAGCGCTAGAAGAAAAAGGAAAGCGAATCTCAGTATGAGTCCTGGATGAGCCCAGTAGATATTCCTTAGTGACCCCGAAACGCCGACTAAACTAACTGAAGGGAAATGCCACCGTCCCCACTTTACGCATTGACCCCCACCCTTGTACTACGTACAATTACAAAAATCCACACATGGCCAACCTTTTTTATAGAGAGCCTAATTGGGTACGATAAAGTACGTATTCCAGGTGCGTAGCTAGGATGAAATTTTTAGGGGGGCCTAGGTAACAAATGGAGGGGGCGGCACCGCCGAGGGTCAGGCTTGTCAAGACTATCTAAGCGGAACGCCACTATCGGTTGGCACGGAGCGTGCAAGAAAATTTTGGGCTTTACAAACGCTCAAGATGGCCGGAAAGCGACCTTCCCACGTGTTTTAAACTGCGTGTACCCAGCCTTGAAATTCGAATCTCATGTCTGCCGCAAGATTTCTCAAATAATGGGGAAAAATCAATCTATGAAAAATGGTAATAAACAAGGCCGCACATGCACTTTTTTGCTAGGGGGCAAAAAGTGGGTATTACTGATCTGTGGCCTGGGGGAGGGGACTAAGGGGAACTGGTGTCTCCCTCCCCCTTGGCGAAAATTTGTAATTTCAGGAGGACGTATACAGCAAATGGTGCAATATTTGAGGTATTTCAGCTTTGAAAGGAAAACGAAAAGTAGTTTTGACTAAGTGCGACAAAAGTCATTTTTGAGAGCGTGGTGGATATGATGTGAAGCATGACCTCAGCCATTGAACTCCGTTGTAGGGGAGATTTTAAGGGAGGGAAGGGAGTGTTATTGGTTATAAAACTTTTTCATGACTAAACTGGCACGGTTTAAAAACGTTTGTAGGCCATTGATGATTGAATCTACCTATAGCAACAACAGCAACATTGTAGCTATGCATAATCGCGCGAACTAGCGCGAGAATTTTAGAAAAGTAAGGCTAGAAATACATCCTAATAGAGCTGTAAATGAATATTGGTGGCGGTGTACAGATATAGGCATGAAAATATTGATCTGCCTATTTGAAATTTTTAAGTTCTAGCATTATGATCACAGCTATTTCTTATATTTTACTGCGTTTTCTCTGTACATTCTCAAAGTTGGAAACGGTGCACTGAAAATTTCTGGGGGTAATTCCCCCCCCCCTCCCCGCTGTGTACGACCGTGGATATCATATGAGCTGAGATAATACAAGAATCAGTCTGAATTTTGTGCATCCCTTTTCATTTATTCTGCCTGCAATTCTCCCATATTCACCTTCTAGTATATCTCTGTTACATTTCATATCACCCTATCCATAGGCTACATGTCCACTACTCAATTACATATCCCCTATAGATCATACCATTTGTCTCCAACCTAGGGTTAACATATTTATTTTCTAGCAAGGAGGACATAGATCACTGTCCTGATGTAGGGGTCTAAGGGTGTCCCCTTCCCTCTGGAAATTTTTCCGGTTTTCAATGGTGTCTAGATGCAAAATGGTGCTGTATTTTGTCACAGACTCAAGGCATCGGTATATTACTTGGTTTACCACCAGTAAATCGTTCAAATTATTTAACCCGCAAGTCAGAAGTAGGGATCATGTGGGAAACACGTGAAATCCGCACCTTGTTGGCAATTTTACAAATCCGCCCGGACGCCAGTGCGAACTAGTAAAAAGAAGAGTTGTCGAAAACAATCGTTCTACAGTGCACTTGTCATGGGCAAGGAGAGAGACACGACATACTTGTTAAAGATAGAATTATTCGAACGCAGTACCTAACCGTACGGCAGATTTTGTGCATGATACCATATAGGAATGGTCGTGTAAGAATGGTCTTCAGTGTATGCTTGCCATGTTTTCAGTAAATCAGGGAGCCTAACAACTCCCTGAGTAAATCAACCAGCCATCGGAAAGGCAGAAAGCTGAGGGTCTAAACCTGACAAAGTCACATCCGAATTTGTCGTCGGGACGTTCGTTTCATCGTCCAAATGAATTATATGCGAATTAAACGACAGTGCAGACTATATACCTAATTTAGTGAAAGTAGGCATTTTAAATTAAAGCCGTTATATTCGGTTCATACGTGCGCAAAATGTGTTTTTCACACATTTACTTTTTCTTAATTCTTACACATTTTAATTATTTTTTGAAGGAAGTACTTCAAAGTTTATTTCCGTTCAAACATTTATTTTTTCTTTATTCTTACACATTTTATTAGGACACAAAAAATCTGGGGGCCTGACGAATATCTGGGGCGGGGGTGCCTAGGCCCCCTAGCCCCCCGCCACCCCCCCTGTAGCTACGCCGCTGACGTATTCCCTGACAGGGGTAATCAGTAGTTTACATTTCTCTCGGGACTGGACTCTCGTTTTCTCCCCTCCTGTTTTAGGTAGCTTGTTTGACACAATGTATAACCCAAACTTGGATTTTTCGTCAGTACGGAGCTTTTGTGGGTTATAAAGACAATTATAAAGACTTACATGATAAAGTACTTATTTCCCCGGCCGGCTGAGGCAAACAGCTAGTGCTCTGGGGAGCAGATCCTGTAATGGAAACCCAAAATTTTCTGCCCTGTTAAGGGTGCTGAAGAGTTTTTTCTTGCACTTAAATTCTTGCACAATTCATAGCTATACAGTATAAGCCTCTCCCCCGAGTATAGTAAGAACCTAGCTATTGTTGTCTCATTCTGACGTTTTGGAATGTTTTTTCGCAGTCGGTGGTATAATTTCTTGCTTTATTGTAGGTTATTTGTCCTACGTCGGATGCGAAAAGACAAACACCCCAGTACATTTGACTACTTGCATTTGCCAGATATGGTGGATGCAGCACATATTTCCCCCACTTGCCGGGCCTCTCCTACAACTTGCCGACTGCAGTGGTCAAGTGCATCCGACTTGCAGCCGGAAGGTCTAGGGTTCAAATCCTGGCCGGGTCATACCAAAGACTTTAAAAATGGAACCTACTGCCTTTGTGCTTGGTGCTCAGCATAAACAATGGAGTAGGGAAAACAATCCAGTCAGCCACGACTGGAAAAAAGGCAGTGGTCGTCTCGACTTGAACCAATTGGTTGGAAACTGGGACGTTAAACCTCATCTAACCTAACCTGACCTACAACTTGATCTATTTTGTTTTGTGTACATATCGAAACTTCCATGTGTACGTACCTAAACCTCCCTTGAAGTTCTTAGATCGATATGCAATTTTTCAGTTTAAATAGTCCCAGAAAACCATAAATTGTAAAGATTTTGCAGAAAGGTTTCTTCCTACCCCCCCCCCCCCGTGCTATTATTCCTAGCTTTACCCATGTCGAGGCGTTGGTTCGCTGGGCCACTTTCAAGGTATGCTCCCCAGTCTTGCGTCAAACCTGCATTTACTGTTGGTGAAAATCTGATTATTCTGATTATTCTCTAAGGCTCATATTTGGACGTCTTTTTTTAAAATTCAAAAATTCGGGGGTGGAAACTTGAAAAGGTACAGGTACACCTTTGGTGCTTTGATACGAGCGCTTCGCCCTGACCAGGGATTCCCCTTTGTTTCAAACCCTGGATCTAGCTCTTCCTAACAATGTATATAATTATTTTAAATGACATTTGCAAAAAATCAATAAAGCAGAGTTGTAAAGGTAATGCATGAACGTGAAATAAGAAGTTCACCCCCACCAAATAATCATGAAATTACTTTGCCTAGGTTTGTGGTTCCAAAAGGGGGCGTTATCACCCTGGGGCGTTTTCGCAACTGACGGGGGTGATGAGTGCTAAAGGGAAAGCAGGGGGTGTTTTCAAAAAAATGAGGTACTCAATTTAAACCGGGGCTTTACAAGATTTTTCAAAAGCTTTCTCCAGCTGAACTCTCAAATTGGTTCCCATAAAAAGAAGATAAACGAAGTCAACAAGTCGAGTAGGTCTAATATATTCCTTCCCAGTTGCCGCGAATTCGCACCTACCAGTGCTTAATTTCATTTTTTCCTAGCGAGGATCCTCATACGCCCATCAGTGACAATGAAAGCCGTGAACCGCAGGGGGCATGGCTACAAAGTATCCCGCCACTTTAACCTCAAATGTAGTTTTTCCTTGCCGTCCATAAACATGACATACTGAAAGATGTCATCGACAATTGAAGGCAGTGGCGGGATGGGGGAAAAATCCTAGTGGACTGCCAAATGGCACCGAAGGCGACGCCAGAGGGCGAAGTTCTCCCCCTAACGGCGTAAGGTAAGTCAAGGGGCCTGCCTTAGGACCGCTGGTGAGGTCCAGGGGGCAGAGTCAAGTGGGGAGAAAACCCTGGTGGACTGCCAAATGAAACCGAAGACGGGTACGCCAGCCTGAGATGGCTAAGTTCTCCCCCTAACGGCGTAGGGTGAGTCAAGGGGCCCGCCTCAGGGCCCCTGGTGAGGCCCAGGGGGAAGAGTTACGATGGGATCTAGGGGGTAAAGCCCCCGGAAGCTATGGGGTATTTATGAATCTGTAACCATTAAACCGATGTATTTTATATTCGTCTTCAAATGACATAAAGCGGGCACTGAACAGACCACAAAAATCACAATTTGACTTTTTTCAATTATGTTCTTACTCCGTACGACTGAACAGTTGGTCGGGATCAATTATGCAGGGGACTTGAGGAAGGAGGGGAGAATGGAACTTTTTGAAGGTTTCCCGAGGCTTTGGAACAATAATTTTAAGAATGAGAGATCCAGAACTCACTGCGTAAGTTTTTTTCAGACGTTTTAGCAATATGAGCAAAAGAAAAGCTAAGAAAAGTATCCTCAAGGAGAGGGCTCTTGTCTTCCCCCTTCTCTTTGCTTAGTGTCTGTTCCATATACGATACCGGAAATTGCACTTCGCGCTGGGATTGAGGGTCCTCCCCGACGGTAATTTTTCTTAAATTTGACGGATTTGACGTTCATTCTGGATCATTTTTTGAGAAAACCCTGCTTATGCGCGGACCCAGAAATTTTGAGGAGGAGGGGGGCAAGATGGAAAATCTCATGTGCACCGAAGGTGCACATGAGCGCGAAGAGCTTGTTTCTACGCGTGGGGTCCAGGGGCCCGCGTTAGGGCCCCTAGCTGGCGGAGCCCCGGTGGGGGTCCAGGGAGCAAAGCACCCGGAAGCTCTCGCAATATTGCATTTTAAGAGCACAGAAATCGCCTCCAGTTCTTATGTCAGTGAGATTTTATACCTTTTCATGTTGCATGGAATTTGATGTGTATAGCTCAGTATAAGTTACTATATGTATCTGCAGAAGTTCCGCAGAATCTAAGCTATCTTAAAACTTACACGCTAACATTATGAGCCCGTATAGGTAACTTGAAATGATTTTTGCCACAATGAGTGTTTCATTTTCGTTATACGGTATTCGGGTATAGGACGTCAGATGAAACAATTGCGCGAAGCGCGACGAAAATTTGAATGTTCATTTAAAACGATTGCTAAGACTAACGGTGTCAATTCCCTTTGTGTGTGTCTATCATAAGGTGGGTTCGATACTAAGTTTTCAGTTCTCATAAGAAGAGGAGGGTGAAAAAATGAATATCAGTTGCTTTACATCCTTACAATGCTGGCTCCTCTGAAATCACATTTATGCACACGAATAATTGGCTTATGGTAGAACCCCACCGATGAGTAATGCGAATACGTTAAGGACCTTATTGATAGTAAAAGGAGCAATTCAAAGCTAAAAGTGCGCAGATCAAGCGAAAATCAAGAAATATATAGAAGACTTTACAAAAATCGTGAAAGATTTCAAATGACTTTTGGTAAAAAGTGATAAAAATAAATCCATCACTCAATAAAAACGTACCTCTCTCCGTAAGCCTGAACAATTGCGCTCGAAGTGCGCCAAACATTTTCGGTATAGAGCCTACCGGGAGCTCTGCATTACTTGTACACTGAAAAAGGGAACCAACAGGACTCTCACAACCTGACATCCATATGGGAGGAGAGATGATATATCACCTTCTTTATGGACTTCTGAAGGGTATACCCTTCAGAAATCTATGACCGATGGTGCCGGCGGGAGTTGGTGATTGGGCGAAAGGCAGATAACTGCTAAACCGTGCCTTTTTAGGCAATGGGATTTTGCATACCCTATACACAAGAGTGGGGGAGCCTTTTCTTGTTAGTACATGAGAGTGCAATCCCAGGAAGGGATTTACCCTCCCCTTTGAGAAATTTTTGTTAATTTTAGGGGGCCTATATGCAAAATGGTGGTATCTTTGGGTCATTCTAAAGTGATTGTATGTTTAAAAAATGTCCACAATTTAGTGAATTCTAACTTTTGTTCGGGTGAAAAAGGGGAGCAAGAGATGGTTAATATATTGTCTTCAAACCTCCTTAAGTCCCAGGAAAAATCTTGGGCGTGGATTCATCTCCAAAAGTGTGGGGGGAAAGGGGGGGCTATTTCACATTTGCGAATCGCCGTCCTGGTGGAAGAAGCAGTGGTGGTAGCCAGAATTTGCGTCACGGGGAGGCAATAAGTTTTGTGATCGTCGGCATGGGGGAGGGGTCTAAGGGAAATTTTTCTAGAACTGAATGCCCTCAAATGCGATTTGGTGCAACAAAAGTGTAGGATTTTTAGGTTATTTTTCTTCTAAAAATTTCGTTTTCCTAGGTATAATTGCAGTCTGTTCCATCATTTTTGAAAAAGTGAGGGGGACTTTTTGACGATGTCTCCCTTCCAAAAAAGTGAGGGGGACGTGTCCCCCGTCCCCCCATGATCCACGCCCATGGGAAAATTGTACACGCAATTATACCTGCGTGGAGTCTACAGAAACATTCTTGGACTATAATAAAATTTTCCTTTACATTTTAAAAGGATATCCAAGGTTGACAGAAAACAGTATAGAGCCTCCCGGGAGCTCTCAATTAGTTACAGCAGGGAGTTGCAAACAGAGAGTTGCAAATCTGTTTGCAACTCCCTGGTTACAGTAACATACAAAAGAGGGACCAATGGGATTCTCACTACCCGACATCCATATGGGAGGAGATATGATATATCACCTTCTTTTTAGGTATAGCAAGAGGGATGCTGGACAGGCAAAGTTCGTTTCAGAAAAGATTTTCGTCGTTATTGAACGTCGCGGAAAAATATTTGGAAAATATGCAACGGCAATTACGTACTTTCAATCTTTCAAACCATGTGCTAGATAAGATTAGTCAAAGATCCCATAATGATGAGAGCCCTACAGAGAAGGAGATGTACTTTTTAGAAAAATGTTTGCATTGGAATAATTTCTTGCGTCATAGCTTTGTCAATGGTATATGAAATCGGGTGTAAACCCTGTCGTATGCGCGCCATGCGCGCCGAAATTTTGAATAAAATATTAGTCCATGACAAAACCTGCATTCAGAACCTGCATTGGACACTGTCACTTTCCCACCAACCAACCTATGCTATTCAGAAACGAATCTTCTGACTGTGAATTCTTAAAAAGCACTTTTGCTCCCTTGTTCCCCCTTGAGTAGTTACCGAAAGCTATTGATAATAAGGACAACTCTGGCACAAGGCTTTACGCTAGGGGAGCGTGCGAAAATTTGGAATTTGTCAAGAATTTCCAAAACTTATGATAGTCTGAGAACAGTTTGTGAAAGAAAATGGTTAGACCAAATAAACCAATCATCAAAAATACATCTCACCCTACACCCTCCACAGAAATCTGCAGCTTAAACGACTTTTGAGACCATTTTAAAAATTTTCAAGAATCGATGAGGGAGGGGGACACACGTCACCCATTGCCCATTGTGCCGACGCCACTGTCTGTAGCTTAAAAGCCTTTTGAGTTCATTTTAAAACTTTTCAGACAGTTTCGAAATCGAAAAGGGTATGCACTAGGGTAAAGGCTACTTTGCCTGCAACAGCTGGTGCCACTGTGCACAATAACACGTCACCTGCCAGCTTGTCTTCTGTATTCATTCTGCAAGGTCTGTATGGCGAAAACTTTGCCTCTCAATCCCTCTAGATTACAAAAAATTTCACTTTTTAACACAAAATTGTTACTAAATTTCAGTGCGACTAGCCGGGTCCATACTGCATATGTCACGATGTTTACTTATTTAGATCTTAAGTCAAGAATCATTACTCAGCTATTCACCTGTTTTCGAACATTGTTGCTCTCCTTTCGTTGCCAACCTTTTTGAAAGATATCTAGAGAGATAATCCAGCTATAGCTCCACCCAACCCCTACAGAAATATATACTTTGAATACGTTCTTAGACACTTTTATTCGCTTTTTTGCTCTTAATTTTTCTTTCTCCTTTTCTTTTTTTTTCTTTTTCTTAATTTTTCTCCTTTTGCTTTTTTTCGTGAGGGGGGGGGGCGGGCCCCCAGGCCCCCTGGATCCGCGCCTGCCTGCTTCCACCAGGTGTAATGTGAATTGCTAGTGAAATCATTTTGTTTTGATGATCGCAAATTTAAGATAGTAACCATCAGCCAACTTGCTAAGGATCGTGGTAGTTGGTAAGGAATGTGAAAAGCGAGAGGTGTAGCTAAGGCTTTGGAAATAGTTATTTACTCAAGCTGTCCTAAAGGAAGTAACAACGAGGCATGGGCGGCGATCACGGGGGGACAGGGGGACATGTCCCCCTCAATATTTATAGTGGGGGACATAATACCAAATGTCCCCAGAGGTTCACGTCACTGTCCCACAGTGTGCCGCGTAGGGGACGCCCATGCTTTGAAAAAAATTTTACAGTGCCAGGCAAAATATATTTTAATTGTTTAGTCAGTTTTTTCTGGGATGCCTGAGTGCGCCGAGAAAAATCTTCCCAGCATTTTTATGGTATTTGATATTAATGTTTTCTTTCATTTAACATTGCAAAATTTAATCACATAGTCTGTTAAAAAATTCTCTTACAATTCTCCGGTCTCGCAATTCAGCGTCGTAAAAAGGATACTAGCTAGGCGTAGGATGCGGGGTGTGGGGGAGCTAACTTGGAGCCCCTAGTCAAAATGTGGTGGGGCTGAAGTATGGATCTTTAGGAGAGTAGGGTACTACAGACCGAATGAAGAAATCAGAAGTGTACTCACCAAAACAAATCTGAAGTCTGCGTAAATAGTTGCTTTGACTAAATCCGTCCTCAATAATCCAGTCCGGGTCAATATTCCAAATAACAACAAAATTCGTTTAGTTACAAATGTAAATTCCAAAGGTAGCAAATTGGAGATAATCTTTCCAGCTTTCCTGTGGCGAACCACGTGGCTTTCACAAAGGGAAAGTTGAAAGCGAGTTAAGCGCAGTTGCTCAGCGATACAAAAATAGATTTAAGAACACTGAAGTAAGATGCAGGCGCGGATCCAGACATTTCGAAAAGGAAGAGGGGGGGGGGACTGAAAGCCCCCTTGAAAATTCTCCTAGATTAACATTATGCTAATTTTCGCGTATTTTTATTTTTTATTGTTGATGTGGCGAAAAAGGGGGGCTGAGGCCGGGAAAGCCGCCCGCCCTTGGATCCGCGCCTGAGATGGGTAGATATTTGGAAAAGATTGGATGATTATCAGTGGCGTAGAACCGGGGGGGGGGCCAAGGGGGCCATGGCCCCCAATATGTTTTGAGGGGGGGCCAAATGTCATTTTGCCCCCCCCCCCCAATAATTGCGACAGTTTACAGTTTCGTTTAACCCATTTTTGCTCTTAAGAGGACAATTTCTCTAATAAAAATCTAAAATTTTCGGCGCGCTACGCGCGCAGGAGAGATATTCTGCTTTCTCCAATAGTTTTATTCTACATCACTAGATAGCGCAAGTCCTTTCCCCCTTACCACAACACGTAGGAAAAGTGCACATTTTATGTAGAGGTCGTAAATATCATCCCATATTGCAAAGCCTAGCTACTGTTCTCTTGTGTGTCATGCGGTACGGCCAGTTGGTGAAGGACTCACAGAGCAATATTTGGCTATTTCATCGGATAGTCAAGGTAGTTTCGATACAATGCATATTATCTCCTATACGGTCTAGAACCCCCACAACTTTTCTTTCTTGTTTTTAATAATTACATAGGCCTATGTTTTTTTTGTGAAAAATGACCCGAAAAATTTTCGCGCGCTTTTCAGCTTTACAGTTTAGATTCAGGAAAAAAAACATGTAATCAACTCGGAACTTAGCTTCTCTAGTATATACAAATTTTATGCAATATATGACCCGAATGAAATGGAGGCTAGTACACAGGCTTTCTTCAAATTCCACTTCACCAATACTCGATGGCATTGGGGCTGTCGGAGTTTCGTGTCGTTGACCGTTCGCCGGACAAATCGTGGGGCTACCTCTACTCAACTTAATAATAAGTTAACATACTCTAACTGTAGAAAATCTCAGTTCCAACTAGTCCACTGAAATCCATGGAGGATAACTCAACGCTGAACAATCTTGAATGAAGTCGGATAGATTGTAACAGACTTAAAGTGTTAAATTCAAATCAAACTTTACAATATTTGCACAACAAGGACACATCTTGATGGCTTCAAAAATCCTGGCAACCGCCACTTCCGGTGATTTCGGATGTATTAAAATCTCAGATTTTCTCGGTACGCTCCGTCCACGCAAACCTATTGTGGCGTTTTGCTTAGATAGTAAATGGGGTTCAAACTTCCAATCCTTGGACCCCAAGCCCAGGCCAGCTCAACTAATCTGTCCTCACAGAAATGTGTTTTATAAAAAAAAATCAAATCAAGCTTTACATTCTTTCACAAAAATTGCACATCTTGATGGCTGCTATCAAGCCTGACAAGTGCGATTTCCGGCGATCTGGGACGTATTCAAATCTAAAATTTTCTTGGTACGCTCCGCGCCAACCTATGGTGGCGCTTCGCTTAGATAGTAAACGGGAGTCACCCCCACAAAATCTCCAGTCCTCCAGAGCCTCCTAAACAAACAAAAAAAACTCCTGCATGGTGTTGTTTTTGTATCCTTTTGCTTTGAATATTTTTATTTTGCTCAAATTAAAATCGGAAGAACCACATTGAGCAAATGCGTTTTACTGTGGAAAGGGGATTCAAGGTCGGGAAGTCACATCTGGTCTGCCCCCCCCCCCCAATGTCAAACATCTTCCTACGCCGCTGATTATTACGGTAAATCCAAGGAATTTATTTTCTCTCAAACAGGACGGAGGTTCGTGCCTAGTCTTTAAAGGAGTATGAAGCGAGAATGTAATGATTCCTTTGTGCATCCGACCTAGAATGTGGAGTAAGAATTCTCGGATGATAAATAATTAGTCATTTGTCGGGTAACAAAGAGTTGCGTTGCCAACTTAGCCCACTACTTTTCCGACAATGTCACCAGAAAAAGAGGGAGGGCTTCGCGGAATGAAAGTAGAGTACTTTTATCGAGGGATTTCATGTGACGTCACACGGTGAGATTCTCAGGCACTAAAGGGCAAAACACACGCAGAAAGCGTATTTACATCACACGCGCAAGGCATAACCATAGATACTACTGTAACACAATGGACGGGTGTCCGTTAAAACCAATTAAGACGCGCGATCTTGCCCTTTAAAACCAAAGAGACGCGCGACGGTGGTGAAACCCCTCCATAGGAAGAGTAGCGACATTGACGTTCCAAAAATTGCAGGTCACGTGACAAGAGTAACCGTTTTGTCAGTGTATTGTATTCACCCAGAAAATAACGGGTTGATGTGCATTTGGGTGCAACAATCGGTCCGAGAAAGGGTTTAGAAAGTACTGATTTCCCATCAGTATCAAAAGAAGAAAAGTTGTGGTTAGTACGTGGGTCCAGGGACCTATAATGGGAACACTATGATTTTAGAATAACGCTATGATTCTTAGTGAAATTCTAAGGTGAATGTGAACAGCAGTTTCAGGTCCTTCTTATGTGTGTTTTATTTGGAGATACTTCACACGTAATACTCCGCAATGTGTGGGACCTGGGCCCAGAGCCCCAAATTAGGCATGGGGGTTCTTAAACGTGTATTCTCCCAGGTGGCAAACCTATAAATATCTGGCCCCATATGGGTGAACCCATATGGGGCCCATTAAATTTTTCACCCAAGATTCATAAGGTGCCCATATGGGTTAGTTAGTTAGATGAGTTTTAACGTCCCAGTTTCCAACCAATTGGCTCAAGTCGAGACGACCACCGTGACGGCCTTTATTTTCCAGTTGTGGCTCACTGGCTTGTTTTACTTTTCCCTACTCCATTGCCCATATGGGATAGTTCTGGGGCCCATGTGGGGCAGTTGCCCACATGGGCCCCAGAACTATCCCATATGGGTCATATGGGCTGGCCCATACGGGCCCCTTATGAACCTTAGGTGAAGAGTGTATGGACTCAATATGATATATGGGACCAATGAGTGTAACATGCCCGATTTTACATCTACCAAAATCGACTTTACCGAGCCGTATATGTCTAAATATAATATGCGACCCTGCTACTTGAAACCAAATAGCCCCCTCTATTCGTGTATTAAAAATTCCATTTCGCACTCTAAACTGCACCTGTAAACCAAAAGCATTGTGTACGCGCGATGTGTATGTCTATATGCTGTACATACATTACATTGAAAGAACAGCGTATTCTCTGTCTGTTCGGAAAACACCGGTAGAGTCTAATCAAATGACTTCTTTTATGAAAGGGAGATACATCTAGATATGAACGACTCGTAGAGATTACAGCAATGGTCCTCAATGACTGAATGAAAAAGTAAGCATTTTATTTCAACGTTCTTTCTGTTAGTGAGTCTGTAGAGGAGGTTAGCTATTTCATGGTTATTTTCACTGAGATCGTCAGTGGCATTGTGTTGCTAGCCCAATATATGTGTTTGTTTGTAGCCTAGCCTATGTATGATATCTAACGTTAGGCCTGTTCAGTATTTGGACAACTTAGCCTATGTGTACATGGCATGCAGTGTGAGTGACTGTTAGTGTTAGCCATATCTGGATCTGGAAAGGTACTGCACAACACTCCTAGGTGGAGTCAAACGTGCAGGGTGAAAGTTAAGCCCCAGCTTAGGCTAAAGCAATACAAAATACAAAGGTAGGCCTAGGCTACTTAACTAAGTAGTAAGTAAAGCAGTAGCCTAGGCCAGTAATAAATTGCAGCAGGCTGTTACTAACTAGTACAGAGCTTACCTAGGCTAGGCCAAATGTTAGTTGTGACAAAACGTATGCTTCCGAAGGGTTTTGGTTACACTGTATAATAGGCCTATTGTTAGGCCCTAGGCCTACTGTGAGTACTGTCTCCAAGTTGTCTAATGCACTTATCAATTGAATGACGCACCCCACTAGGCCTACCCCCGGACATGGGCAGTCAAATGTGGGTCATTGACCAGTGACAGTGTGACTCACATGTCCGTCATTGTACCAATATTGTCTATCACTGGAGTGACAGAGGGGTGAGTCATGTTACCTCAGATGTCAGTCACTTAACAGACCAAGGGGTGAGTCATTGTGGGTCATTTGCCATTCATTACTCCTCATGTACAATTATAACCATTGTCAGTCACTTTTGTGATGCACATGTCAGTCAGAATCGCAAATTGTTCATCAGTTAAGTGACTGAGAGGTGTGTCATTTTATACAAAATGTCCGTCACAGAAGTGACTGAGGGGTGCGTCAGTGGTATATGTTTAGTCAGTGAAGTTGTGGACAATGACTGACCATGTCCGGGGGTAGGGGGGTGCGTCATTCAATTGATAAGTGCATAACACAGGCAAGGTACAGTAGGACGCTTCAACGGTCTCCACAGGGCAGCTGCGATTCACAACACTGCACTGAAGTGTGTTGTGATTGGCGAATGACGAAGCCCACATCTGCAAAGCGGACTTGCCTTCTGCTGTGCTTTACCCTGCATGCATTGGGCCTACAGTAGCCTAGGTATACGTGAGCAGGCTTCGACAAATCCCCCGCCCGACAGTCTGGGACAAGTAAAAAGGTACTCGGGCAAGTGCATTGTTCAATCTCATAGCCCGCCGGGCAAGTACTTATGAAGTCTACTCCACAAAGGAGTTTAAAGGTATAGTAAAAGTGGACCAGTAGATATTCATGTGGACAAGTAGACTAAGAGAATAGCTTGCCCGATGGACAAGTAGTGAAAAAAGAATTTGTCAAAGCCTGTGTGTGACAGAGACCGAATGGATAGCTACGCAGGTAATGGCAACTGCCGCGTAGCGACCATTGAAGCCGTCCTACCTTGTTGATGTACATGTATGTATACAGTAATGCTCCGAATGCCTGTGGTTGTCCAACATAGGCATAGGAAGGGGGCTGGGGCCTGGGGGGCTTGGGGACTAAAGACCCCAGTCAAAAATGAGGTGGGGCAGAACTATGCTTCCTCCCCCCTCAGTCTTAGGACGAAAACCCCACATTTGTTTCCTCCGTAAGAAATGTCAAAACTTAGGCCTACGCCTAATTTACCTTAAAATTTGTCCAATATGTGCACACCAGTTGCATCTAAGGACCCTCAAATATTCAAAAATTTTCCAAAGGGGAGGGTGACCCCACCCTTAGACCCCTTCCCCAGGCCGGCAATGGGACATTCCATGGTATTTGCGACCTGAATGTTCAAAATTTAAGTTTCATTATTTATTATTTATTTCACATTTTTGTATCTAGCCGAGGTACTCTACTACCAAGATTGAAAATATTTTTTTTTTGAATCAGGCACTTTTAAAAATTAATGATAATTATGCAAAGTATAATGACTGCATTAGCCATGGGACAAACTATATTGTGGAATATTTTTGAAATTTCCAATTATTTCTTATAGGCAGGGTTTGAAGTAATGCATGCAGTGCCATGCACACATGCACCAATGCATGTAACTTTTTGTCAGTGCATGCAACTTTGAGTTGCTTACCTGCACGCATGCATGTAGGCCTAGGCCTAATGGTAGTTTAAAGAGAAATTATATATTAAAGGATTTCCGCTTGAAAAATCACAAAATTCCATTTTTAACTTTTAAAATTCTGTAAAATTCTGTTCCAAGCATAGCCAAATTCTGGAATTTTTTTTGAAGCCTACTGTGTATGAGCAACCTATCCTAACACACTATTGCACAGGCAAATTGTAGCCTATACCGAGAAAATTTTGACGATTTTCAATAAGTTGCTTCTCCTTTTGGGATCGTATTTTTGATGGATTTTGATAATTTAAGGGGTGAATTGCCATCATTATAGATGGTCAGATGTCTGTGTATCTCTTTCATAAATGCAGACATTCATTTGATATGGTTTTGGAGAATAATATCTCGTCTTTTCTATCAAAAAGTTACATGTATTTTGAGCTGGATAATTTTTTGCTAAATTCCGCGGAGAATTGTCAAAGTTTCGTTTCTTTCGGGGGCCCTAGCAGGCCAAAAAATTCCCCTGGATGTCTCCACGGCAATTTCTTTAAAAAAATGCTGTGGAGACAGCAGCTCTCCACGGCATTTTATGGGATCTCCACAGCATTTTCAGATTTCCCTCACATGGCCACGGCAAGTCGTGTTTCCACCATAAAAAGTGGTTGGGTGCTCTAATCATCATGCAGAATCCTTCTTTTGCAACTCCAGATGATGTAAATTTTTATTTACTCATTGCAAAGAATTTGATATATTTGTAAGCATATTGAGGAAGTACCCGACCCTGTAAGTACAGTATGAGAGAATAAGTGAAGTCTACCACACACTGCACTGTTCATGTGATGTTCCACAGTGCATTTCATCCGATGTTCCGTACTACTTTACAACCAATGAGATTTAGTGGGCGCACGTATAAACAGCCCAAACATTCAGTGAAATTAGGCCTGCAATGGTAATACGGTCCCGCGTGTAATTTCCGAGTCATGACGGACAGTAAAACCCCGTTAATTCGAACACATTGGGACCAAAGGTAGAACGCCTAACGGAAAAATTCGGAGTATCAAGTTTTTGCCTCAAGAACGTTACACAGGGTCCATAAGAGTGTGAACACAAGTTCACAAAATAATTCCGAAAAAGCTGGCAAAATTGTAGACAAAATCCCTCAAAATATTTGGTTACCACGTTTGTGACCGATGATATGACAAATAAATTTTTAGACATCTAAAACACAGAGATTTTATTCCCAAAGTTCAAGCCTACGCTCTTCTGAATGACCAGTGCTTTCTACACACTAAATGAGTATATGTGCTGAAGAGAATCTCTAACGATCTGGAGGGGTATCTAGAGTATAAATTAGGCATAAATTTCCAAAAATATTAGAGACACATGTGTAGGAGACTCTCAAACAGCAATTCGCAATGTTTTTGTAAGGTCTACTCTCGTTATTTGTAGGTATGAAGCTCATTACGAAACTAACTGTTCAGATTTAGTGAAACTAGGACTTACGCTAGCCTAACGCTTTTTAGTGTGAGGGGATATTGAGCCTATACCGACTCATGGCTCCTAGCAAGAATTTCAAAACAAATACGTACGATTTTTTTTTTCCAAATTTGACAAAGAGATAACAGATTGTTTTCTATGCCCACTTGTCGGCTGTTTTAGTCATCACAACATCTTACCGTTACTTTTAAAGTCCCGTGAAAGATTAGTAAATTTCTGCAGAAATTTACCTTGGATTTTGCCTTTTAAAAATTGGGATAGTGATTTGCAAATGTAGAAATTGATCGACTGGCAATGTTGAGATTGATCGACGGCAAAAAAGTGCCGCCGTTACTTGGGATAATCGGCGGCAAAACCAGCTGCTACCGCGGCTTTTGCTGTCGATGCCGTCGATTATTTTTTCCTCTGCCTAGATGTAATGATGGTATCAGCGTGCTTGCATTGCTAGTTGGCATGCATCATCTCACTGATTGTCCCAACTTAGGCCAAGGCTAGTAGGCCTATGAAAAGGGAAGAAACGGGTAATGTTAGGCCTGAGTTTTTTAATCTTTCATTGTCATACTTCAATGGTGCATGAAAGAATTTATTTGTGCAGGTAAAATTTTAAAGTTACATGCACAGGTACATGTAACTTTTTTTTTCTAATTCAAACTCTGCTTATATAGGCAGGACATAAAGTACCCCCAAAACTCAATGTAACTTCAAAGCAGTAAATAATTTCATTAATCAGTTATTAATTAGTGCCTTGTCTAATTAGTCATTTGTCCCATGACTAACATTTTTCATTTTTCATCAAAAAGTTTAAATATCTTGAAATTTGTGGTAGCTACAAAGGAAAGGATACTCTTCATTTAGATAGTAACCTACTCAACTGTATGGTTTAAACATGTAAGTGTTAAAAAAAAGTATTAAAATTAAAAACAAAAAGTGTTAGTCATGGGACAGTTTTGTTAGTCATTGGACAAGTCCCATATACTGTACAGTAAGACTGACCACACATTGTTTGCTTCAGTTGTGCTATGGGTTTTACCTTTGTTGCAAGCATAAGGTATTTGTGGTATAAGTTTCTGTTAAAGTTAGTTTGTATAAACAATTCTTCCTATAGAATATCCTTTGTGACATGTCTAACAATAGAGCCTTTTCCAAATAGTAACTACAAAGGATTATAGGATAGACTTTAAGTACGCATTTTTTTGTCCACAGTAAAATGCCATTGACGAAAACGACACACACCAAAACTCGATCCCACAATCCTTTGTAATTGCTATTTGGAAAAGGGTCTATAGGTAATTGAAAAAGGGTTTGTCTGAATTTGTGTCATTTGTGAAATTCAATGTGAAGTTCTTCTCTATAATTTATTAATCACTTTCTAGGTCTTTCTGGAAATGGGTCTTTCTGGAAAGGGTTTCATTGGACAACGATGTATTGGATAATGGGCTGAACATTATTGAAATTTATACACCTTACATTGAACAGCTTCTTAATACTGAGTTTTACGTATTTCCTTCAGAAGAACACAAGGTGATCATCATGGCCTGTTGAAACAAACCTTGTATTTCAAGAAGAAGCCCTCTCATTAACTACACTAGCATACCTTTGATAGTTTGCACCGAGGCAGAGTTTTCCTTTGTCACCCATTTACGGAGTGCCATCTTGGGGTAGGGGGAACTATGTAAAGGGGATATCCCCTCCCTTTTGAGAAGTTCTTTTGTAAGGAGGATTTTGGATGCAAAATACAAGTTCTACCAGCACTGAATCTTTGTCAAATCAATGAACTGATTATGTTTCATTTAAAGTTCTCATTACTACCATGTTTCTTAAAATTGGCTTTGTCTTAGGAAAAGGGGGGCACCGTGGACCCTTTGGAAAGAAATGGTTTAACCTATAGGGGTATGAATGCAAAATTGTGAGCACTATCCATGGCAACTGTTAAAAAGAATGTTTTGCATGATTTATGTAAGGTGGAAGGGAAGGGGCATGTTTTCTGAGTGGATGAAACTCCTTCCCTTGAGAAATTTTTAAACATAAAGTGGTGTAGTTGCAAAATGTTGCTCTTTGAAAAGCTTTGAACTGATTACATATTTTCTTTTTCTGAAAGGGGTGGGGTAGGGTGGGGGTAGAGTTGGACAACCCCACTCCCCCTCCCAGCCTGCTAGTGCAGAACTGGTTCTACAGGCTACAAGTTCTACAGTGAATGGGAGTTTGTATTCAAGTACGAATTGTGGGACTTGGGTGTTGTACTGTATGACCAATGGGTTCTCGATATTGTAAGATGGAATTTTGACCATTCTTCAAAGTCCGCCTTTTTCCCCGTTGGGGCTTTAGTGATAATGGAAACTTCACCAACATCAAATCTTGATTTGATGTTTAATTGTTAAAGTCAAGAGAGAAAAAAAGGATTGAGAAACATTTCAATTATATTGATCTGCTGCAACTTTATGCTTGTAAGCATAAATTTGCGACAAAACTGTCCCATGACTAATGTTTTATTTGTCCCATGACTAATGTTTTATTTGTCCCATGACTAACAATGTATTGTTCTAAATTGCAGAACTCAGTCTAACTTGTCCTTCTTGACACCAGAAGCAAAGAAATACCTGTAACCTGTAGCAATATCACCTTAATGGCACAGTTTTGGGACTAAGTAACTGTGCCTAGAAGCCTACGTCGCAAAGCTCTCCCGTGACTAATGGTTGATTAATTAATAAATATTCCTGTTGGAGTAGACTTTGATTCCTACTTTATTATTTTTTAGAGGCAGTTACATCCTTTACATTGATTGCATTACTGTACAAGTTTGTCACTCTTTCAACTGTTTTTTTTTATGAGCCAAAATGTTCTCTAAAATGTCCCATGACTAACAATTAAATACCACGGAACGTCCCCAATCGGAAACGTTCAGCCCGCCCTCCCCCATCCCGTCTCAAACAGCTTCCTAGTCCTACACCTATGATACCCAATAATACCTTGCCATGAAATAAATGTAAGTCCATGGTATAGCCGGCTACGCCGTCACACATACTGTACAGTAGGCTACTGTAGGCCAACGGTACTTCACGATGTACAGCAGCTGGTGGAGCCGGTGTAGCTACCTCAGGGAAAAGCTTTGGACTAAGGCTAAATTATTTTGCAATTTGTTATCCATGCCCTTGTGTTGTAATATACTGTATTAATGTATACTTGACCTGAATGACATCTTTACGATGTGGCCAGTGGAACCAGCATAGCCACTCCAGGAGAAGCGTTTTAACTTCACTTAGGCCTAGGCTAGGTTTAACCTTCTAACTTGGTTTTTTACAGTATTTCTCTATAGGCCTATACAGAATGATTTCTTTCATGATGTGTCCGATGTACGGTAGCCGATGAAGCCACTTGGAGTTTTGGGGGGGGGGGGGGGAGGTGATAGCTTAAGGATAGTCTAGTTTTGCAAGTCCACATTCACCTTGTGTATGAGCTATATCATGTGTCGTTCTCAAAGTAACTAAGGCCAAGGGGATGAAAGTCATAGATTTGCATCCACCACCTTTATTTTCTGAAAGTTTCTATGTAATACTGGAAATTTGTAAAGTGCCAGTAACAGAATTAAGTATAATATGCTTGGTGGAAGAGATGGCATTTGAGAAGTTCCTTGAAAGCAACAACTGTCTGTGCAGTTTTGATGTAATTTGGAAGGGAATTCCATTCTTTCGGTCTAAAACAAGAAAATGAGCGATCAGCAAATGTTACACTGTGGGTTTTGGGTTCCAAAAGCTGGAATGCAGATGATGAAGATCTCAGCTGTCTGCGAGGAGGTTGAAGCTGCAGTAAATCCGAGATATATACGATGGGGATTGTTTATGGAGCACTTTGTAGACAAGGAGGAGAGCTTTGAATTGGATACACTGTTGTATGGGGAGCCAGTGAAGATCAATTAGTACAGGAGTGATAGATTCATATTTTGCACGCGTGACGATATTGCAAGCCGATGTGTGTTGGACATTTTTAGGACTGGTGATGAGGGTTCTACTAATACCAATCGGAAGACCGTTGCAGTAGTCCAGTGGAGATGTGAAAAGGGTATGCACAGCGAGCTTGTTGGCCTTGGTGCTGAGCATTTTGCCAGCACGACTGATGAAGGTGATGGTGAGATGATAATTAGCGGATCTAACAACATTCGTAACTTGTGGATGCATGGTCATTCCAGGATTGAACATGACTCTGGACAAGGTTTTTAATACAGGTGGTTACAGCAGGAACGTCCACACCCACAACAGACACTGAGGGCAAACTGAACTTCGCCATCTGAGCTCTGTAGCCAAACACCATAACTTTGGTTTTTCCTGCATTGAGTTTCAGAAAGTTCTTTGACATCCACAGTTGAATGTTAGAAACACACTCCTCAAGTTTAGCAACAGTCTGTTGTACACCTTACACAGATGTCGGACAGACTGAGATATAAACTTGCGTATCATACGCGTAAATTTGTAGCACAAGGCCATACTGACGGATAAAAAAGATTCATTATTTGTCCAAAAGTGCATTTCATCAAGCAAATTAAATTTCCAAATCATTTCAGTCAAAAATCGTGGTTTAAAAGAATTTCCATCTGTACCTACATATCAGTATTAAGCCATCGATTATTGTTGTGAATAGCCTATAGAGCTTATATGCATATGACGTCACGCTTGCCTCCAATGGAGGCAAGCGTGTATCATTGCATCTTACCCCTGCAAATGCAGACAGCTGATTCGTGTATCGGTCGGATACGCGCGTAGTATTCTACTGCCGCGTGTGAAGTCTACGTCGTGCGTGCATTGTGCTTCACTGTTTTGGTGCCAAAATGACGTTGCATGACGTCAATGCATACTGTAAGCTCTATAGCCTAGATGCCCTTCACTAACTAATGTTCGAACCAAGTTCAGTTTTCTGTGTAGGCCAATGCATGCATGTTCAGCTTCAACTCTACGGCTAATGGCTTTTCCACCAACTTCGTGCTTTTCCATCAGATTTGCAACACACTCGTAAACAGTATATTGGGAAGGAAAATAAAAGTCAGGGCATGTGCAGGAGCTTTTACCTACAGTACTGTAGCGTATGTAAATAGTGACCAATGACAAATAGTGAGTAATGAAAAATAAAGTCTGCATTTGTTTTCAATGTTTCCCAGACGAAAAGGTATGACTTTCATTCTCTTGGCCTAAGTATAGAATTGAACAAAGTAGACAGTTAATTTTGAGGGTGTTTTCGCATGGCGGTTTATTCTACAGTATTCTACAGTATTCTCCAGGTTTTGACATCAGCACCTAATTAAACTTCATACAGGTGCAAGATGCTTTTTACAGTTTCTCAGTTTCTTTTCCTTAAAGAAAAGGCAGCCTACGGTAGCCTAGGCTGGGGACCATGTCATTCCACCATCGGTACTTTCCACCATAGAAAATGTGCTCTTCTGCCATAGAAAAAGTGCATTGCCTTGGTACTCTTGAATACTGCACCACCTACAGTAGCAACCTGATGAACAGTTGTGAGTTGTGGTCTAACAAAGAAATGGACAACAATGAGTCATCAGTCGTTCTCAAATGAAACTTATTAAATACCTGCAGTATTCATATTCCCATTGTATTAAATCAAGTGATTCTTTTAATGAGGGTACCAGTTGGATTTGGTGTTAATGTTACAATGTGATTCAGTATATTTCATCTTAAAATTGTAAGTACATAAAATCATTGAATTAGAGGAAGATGGACCCAGTCATAAGCTGTAGTGGTGCCTTACATTCTCTAAAATTTAAAATACATAGAAACAATAAATTATGATGTTATGTCCAAAACATGGGCGTCCGGAGGGGGGCAAGGGGGGGCACTTAGTGGAAAATCAAAAACTTGAAAAAACGAAGAAAAAATAAAGAAAAAAACGAAGAAAATATAACATCAAAATTTTTAACAGTTCAATCAGTGTGAATTTCTACTCTCAAAACAGGAATTGAATAAAAATATCAACACTCAGGCCCCAGCAGCCCCCCGAGCATATTTTTGTTATTTTGTAAAGTTTATATTTATGATATTGCTAATGTTTCCCCTTTTTATATGCGGTAAATAGGCCCTGGAAGTGCCATTTCCAGCGATCTGGGAAGCATTTTGGACCAAAATTTTCTTGCGCTCCGCGCCAACCCATGGTGGCGCGGAGCGCTGAGAGTCTGTCTATGCGCTTCGCCCCCGTCCCCGCCTTGACAAATTCCTGGCTATGCCTTTGTCAACACTGTGATAAAAAGTAGCATCTAAACTCTTTCCTGGGAGTAAAATGGTTGGGCCCCTAAAAAATTTTGCCCCCCCTTGAATTTTTTTCTGTGGACGCCCATGGTCCAAAACCGGAATTTTTTGCCTCGTGTAACTTGGACACCAAAAGTGTGACAGTATGTGACATTGGTGATTGTTGTTAAAGTATTTTTGACTTTGAAAATGAACTACCTGTATTTGAAACCCCAAAGTCTTCAAATGGTAGCTGGGCGCCTATTTACTTGAATTGCACAGTACAGTACAGTGCCTTACACTGTGTGCAGCTCCACTTACAGGGTATTCTGCATCTGTAACATGGAAAAGCACTGCGATCAAAGTACAGATTCCTCATGTACAGTAACACTACATGTAACATTTTGGTGTGTTGATGCAAATAATTATTCATCATCTTGCTACAATTTAACATGAATATTCAATTTATTTTGAAGTATTTCTATTGAGCTATATGGTTAAGTACTACCAGAAATGCTTAGTTGCCAAATTGGAAACAGTTTTGCACAGTCAAGTTTTCAGATCAAAGTTTCACTACAGTCTGTAACGAGAACACCAAGGAACACCAAATGGTTTCCAGCTTTTACTAAGGATATTTTCCAAGTATACGTAACCCAATCCCCTCACTGAAATTGCATTTCCATTCCATGGAAGATCATCCTGCAAGTCATCTTTACCACTGTAGACCCCCATTTTTCAGGGAGATACTGTAAGTTATTCCTTCAGTATCTTACTAAAAACAGGGTTTGGTGTTACCATTACGTGGTGAAAACTGAACCCTGCAGGGGTCGAAATTTGATTTTAATGCTGCTGTTCCACGGAACAGTGCTTTTTCCAAAACTACTGTTCCGGATTAAATTTTATTGTTCCAAGGATTTCATACAGTATATGGTAAAAGAGCAAGTTCTTTTATGAAATGAGTCGATTCTCCAACATATGTGTTCACATACTGATATTTATTTTCTCATCGCAAATTTACTGGAAATCCCTCTAGTCTTGTCCTTCACTGCAACATTGCCGCAACGATCATTTCACACAGTAGGTCAATGGAACAATCATGCATTGTAAACAAGAAAAAACACACACTTGAGGCCCATTGACTTTGGTCACGAGATGTCAGAAGTCGCACTTGAATTTAGTCATTTTTAAGTTTTGATGCTTAGTTGCTAGCTTGGAGGGAATATTAATACAAAACCCCCTAAACACAAGTACTGTACAGTATTTGCCTTCCACGTCTTACTTCCACGTGGAGGAAATAGGTAGTAAAACTGAGAGTATGTGTTTACATAGTAGAGGTTTACCATTCAGCATAGGGAAATACATGCAAGTCTAAACTGACTTCAACTGATCTCACTTGGGATCAGATTGCACTTCATACTAAAGCCAAAATTTACTGGAATATTTGATATTCACGGCATGATTACATGTACTTTATCAGGGATTAGGATATATATATTCAATGTGCTTCTTGTGGAAGTTAAAAACACTGTTTACTCGGAACAGTGGGTTTTGAAAAGTTACTGTTCCAGTACTAAAAGCACTGTTCTCGGAACAGCGGAACAGCCTGAAATTGGACCCCTGCCCTGTGTTGACCAATAACTTTTACATGTATAGTTTCTTCTAAACTTTTGACATGATATACATATTTCCAGTACTAATACACAACCTGAAAAATTAATATTCATTGTTAACCTATTTATTCTGGAATTGAAAATGTTACTCAAACGTCACACATTGGTAACCTTACTTAAAGGTTAGAAGCAGTCGCCCCAAACTTATTTTGAAACAATAGCTAAATGTCACAAATTTCATCTTATTTCGCTTCCAAGTATTTTCATGATATTTTAGAACATAAATATTGCATATTCAGGGTAAATCAGCAGTTACTCCTTGTAAATTTTACAATTGAGTGAGAAAAATACTGTCACATGATTCTCAAGAGCCATTCAGGAAATAGGATGGGGTGACTGCATTCTCCCTTTAAGAATTACCATGCATCGTTCCATGATGCTGCTACTGTACTCTGAGTGCACTGTATGAACCACCGTCTCCTGACCCATCCCAGATTACATGTGTTTAAGTACATACTGTACATGTATTTTGCAGGTATTTCCCATTCAGTCGTATCGGATAACAAGTACATACATTAGTAGCAGTTGCAGAATTTTTTGCATCAGAATGTTTTACTTTGAAGGTTTGCATTTAGAAAAAGTATAAGAAGTAAAAAATAACTATGTGCTGTAGTCAGGACATGGCTATTATTCATGAAATGTGGCTTTACATGTGTTACACCAGACAGTGACAAATCTACAGTGGGCTTTTTCGTGCATAGTAAGTTCTCTAAATTAAATTTTAACTTCAAATGTTAGGCGATATTGTTTATAGGGCTGTGAATGTTTAGCAAATTTACTACAGTAAATGTTTAATCGCAAAATTTTGCGATCGTTTAGCGATTAATCGCAAGTACCTATGATCAACATAGAGACATTTTATTTCGTAATACGTTCGACGTAATGTGAGATCCCGTCCGCGCATGCGTGATCAGTTCGTTCGCTTTAAGATGTAGTGATCAGTTGCTGTTCTTTACCATGGAGAAAATCTTGAGTTTCAACCCGATATAAGGCTAATTCACAGCAAACACTTGCAACCAGAATGATTTGGGATGTTATTTTGATGATATTCGCTACGTTCTGAGCGTGTCAATACACGATGTCAGAATCTCAGACTAATAAATTGTCCGGTGCGAGCACCGAGACTAAAGCACACTCTGGCCAGGCATGTAACATGCAGAGTGCCAGTTCCACGAAAATGAACTGTGGCGGGATTTCTAATGCCATTATTAGCCTAACGCGGTTAGGACTAACGTTACACATGTAGCTACTGTACGTAGTACATACACACACAGTGGAAGCGATACACTGACTGAATTGCAAGAGACAGCCTCGTCGCTGACGGGAGCTCAAAGAAGGTTAAGAAACCTTAAAAGGAAATATCAAAACAGATTGGAGAGAAAATTCGTCCAGATAAAACACTGCAGGATCGTTTCTAGCAGTAACACAAAGTTCTGAAAGTTGTAACAGCCTTGACGTAGTCATTAGAGACCAGCAAAATGTTGGTTAGGCTTGAAAAATTAATGTGACTGTGAGGACTTATCCATAGAATGAGCTATGGAGAGCAACAGCATAAAGTGCTGATTTTCAAGATGAAGAGGTAAGTGTTGCAGACTACAGTACTTACCAGTGACAAAGTGAGAAATAATCAGTCACATACTGTAGGTCTAACTGTTAGGCCTAGCCTACATGATACAGTCACACAAAGTCTTCCCCAGTCTGAGACTGAGGGTGGGAACAGAAAAGATGATACTGGACAGAAAACCCTTGGGGTTAGCATCAAGGTTTACAAAGATGAACCAGCTGCTAGTAGCAGCATATATTAGGCCTACCTAGAAACCACAAAAGTGGAAGAGGGCCAAAACATGTCAGAAGTTTCAGCCTAGAAATCATGAAGCACTTCACAGGTGACAGGTCAATCCCCTGAATGGGGAAACCTTAGTGCCAAAACTTAGGCCCTTGAATCTTATTGCAGCAGAAACCTTTGATGAAAGGATAATAATTTATAGCTCTATGTCAAGAAGAAAACCTTGCTGAAAGTGTAGAGGATGCATCACACTATTATTTCTATTAAAGTGTGAACTTAGTTGGCCAGTAGCCAACATATTTTATGTTCTCTAAGGCCAGGTGAGAACTAGTCAAACTGAAAATACTAAATAGGCCTAGCCTAGGCCTAGACCTAAATCAGTGACAGTTTAAAACCACTCAGTGGTTAACTTGAGATGATCCTACTAACACTGTCAAGGAACTGGATGAACAGAATAAAGCTGTAGCCTGTACATGTGGTACATATGCCACATACTACATTTAACTGATGCTTGCAGCATTTTTTCAGTGTGGGCAAAGCTCCCCCTACTGTGTGACTTTACCGTGAGACAATGCCAGGCTCGCAAAACAGGCCAAAGTTGTGTCTCCCTCCTGAACACGGGCACCTTTTTAGGGCCCCAGACAAAGCACAGGAAACAAGTGCAATATTCCAAAGTGAGGAAAATGAACAACAAACCAGCAGGAGGGAGTCAAGGTTCTAGAAGGTTACCTAGGATATTTCGTGTAGACTAAGTAACTTACCCAAATTTCCATGATAAATTGTGGAAGCTAACAGTATACTGTAGATAGTTTGCTATTGAACATAATTGGAACACGATTTGTACTTCACCTTCAGACAAACATTTTAAATGCAGGTGAATACCGTACACTCTGCCCAGGCCGGCCTTTTAAAATTCATCTCATGAGAGAGGCTGAGGCTATGGGCAAAGAAATTCATAGGCTGATTGAAAAGGATGTAGGCTGTACAGTAATTCAAACATTCCAACTTCATGGAATAGAATGACCCTTGATCTTTCAGAGCTTTATATAAAAGCATAACATATCATTTTAAAATGGATACTGTTGAAACAGTGTTAGTAAGGAAGTTAATAACAAAGGACTGTTATATGGCATCTGTAGACCTGAGGGATGCATGTTACTATGGTTTTAATAGCATTTGAAGAAAATATTTACAAAGCCCTGTTAACAGGAAATTTGTGGCCAAACAAAATCCAGTAGGGGTCACTTCAAGGCCAAGGCATTTTACACAGTTTCTCAAAGCACCCCTTGGCTTCTCTTAGACTGCTGGGGATCACAATGCATAAATGTGTGATCCTTTGATGATAGGGTACATTAATAATAGCCAGAACAAAGCAACAAGCTCAAGAAGCTGTTGTCAGAACTACAAGTTTGTCAGACCTGAGATGATTTTCACTCACCCAGAGAAGTGTTTGTCTGCCTCTGCAAAAGAAATAAAATTCTTATGGCTAATTTTAGTTCATCGACAATGCAAGTCAGATTAACCCCAGGGAAAATTAATGAAATCTAGGAAGACTGCCATAATCATTAGAGTGGCAGCTTGGATTGGAAAGTTGGTAGTAGCTTTCCCAACAGTACAGTACAGTCCACTTCATTATTGGAATCAGAAAACTTTAGAGATGTTACTGTATGTCTCAAAAAGGAAAATACTGTAGCCATATTGATACTGTATGTCCTTACCAGTTATAATGGACTATGGCCTCCATTGATACTGCTGAAAAACGGTATCTATGGGCTTGTTACAAAGTGAGCCTGGCAAGCGACGCATCAGGTTAGGCCGGGGTGCCTCTGATGGCAAAACACAAATTGGTGGCAGATGGAATATCGAATTAGTACCAGCAAGAAACAATGAGATAACTCTACATACAGTACAGTACAGTACTGATGTCAAAAGGAATGCTGTTTTTCTAGCGTACAGACTTAGCAAGCATTTTGTTCAAGAACACAGAGCTGCTGTGGCATTCAAAAACACAGGGCTGCTGGGCAGCACAAAGTTTGTTACTTGTAATGAATTTGAGGATGGTTTACGTAGTGAAATACTGTTAGGTGATCAAAATGAAATTGCTGATAAAGCATCTAGAAAATTTAGTGATCAGTTAGAAGGGATGTTAGACAAGGGGAGTTTGAAGATTCTAATTGTACAAGTTTCTTGGTTCCAGATGTGGACCAGTTCGTCATGCAGAATTCTCATGTCAGGCTCTGGAGAGCAGACTCAATGGCAGAAGGTATAGATGCTTTTACATTAGCTGTTCATAGCTTATTACTGTATGCCTCCCCCATTTGCACTAAAAGGAACATGTTTTACTACAGTAAGATTGACAGCGAAGAAGCTGACAACTTCAAGATTATCCTTAAATGAGCTACAAGGTTTTGGTTCTTAACTTTATTGGAATTGTTTATTGAAAATAAGGGGATTTGTCAAAGTATATATATAGTAACATGTTAGACAAAGTTGAAAACTCATGGTGGAACTCCATCTGAAAAACAATGGAATGGTTATGCCCAAGAATGGTTGGAATTGTTTTAAATGGAAGATTGATCCATTGCAGGCCACTCCAGGACAGGGCATAGCATGCCTTACTACATTATTGGATATTGTCAAATACAGTGCCCTTAACACAGCACAGGCAGCTCTATCATCTCATGAATATTCAGTAGGAGATCACAATGATTTACAAGTAAATAAATATTTTTAAGGGGCCTTCAATTTAAGGCCTCCCTTGCCTCAATATGATTCCAGTTGGGATGGTAAGCTACATAGTTCTAAGATTCATGTCGGCAGCCAGAATGCTGGGTCCCAAGGAACTTACATAAAAAACCTGCATGCTGTTCGTACTTTGTCTCTCCATTGCCAACAGACTGAACATATGCTGAATACTGTATATTGCAGATATGGAAATAACAGCAGGAACTATTTATGGAGGGATTAGTAGACCAGGCAATACAGATATGGCATAGAAATGTGTGGCATACAGTATGGTATATCCACTAGATAGACAGTGGTACTGTACATAAAGGTACATTATAGTGTATGGTGGAATACCTGAAGAGGAATTCAATGTGTAGAGGAAAAGAGAAAAGTTTGTCAGTTTCTGTAAGCCTCATTCTAAGGTGTCACATGATACCATAGCCACATGGCTGTGAAATGTAAACAGTATGTCAACAATTTGGTGTTGACATCAGTGACTTCAAACCACAAACTATTAGATCAGCTGTCCAAAGCGATATCTGCTATTAAATGTACCATTTACTGAAATTTTTTCCTTCACAGGATGGAGTGCACTAGTTCAGAACAAACTTTCTTGAAGTTTTCAACAAACCCATTCTGGTTGGGTATCAGAGTTTTGATAAATGTACTTCTTTAAGTCTAGAAGTGTAGAAAAGTTGCAGTATACTGTACTGTAGCATCTTTATGTAAGTACTGTACGTACTTTACTACAGTGTTGCGTTGAAGCAACACCTTCAACTGTAAACAGTTCAAATTGTTTTAAATGACACAGAACACTTATGGAGGAGAGATGTGCTGTGTTCTGTTAATGTGGGGTATGAGGCCTGAGTTGCTTTAAAGATCTCACATTACGTCGAACGTATTACGAAATAAAATGAAAAGATTAAACGAGAACTTACCTTGTTCGAAGTTTGATCTTGATTTTATGAAGTAATAGTGAGTGAGAGGTAATGTGCCCTCCTCTCCCACCCAGAAACTTCATAAATGAAAATGTTAGCCGATCCAACTAGGATTTTAACTTCTATACATGTAATGTATTAGAAACCTTACAGTATGAGTACAGTCATTTAACTGTGTGATGTATTGTGGTCTGATAACTCAGGCCTCATACTTTAAAGACTGATCACGCATGCGCGGACGGGATCTCACATTACCTCTCACTCACTATTACTTCATAAAATCAAGATCAAACTTCGAACAAGGTAAGTTCTCGTTTAATCTTTTCATTAAACGTGCTCTTGAACATGATGAATATTTTAAATGTGTTAGTGACATCCGGGGGACATGGTTTCTATGAACCTCAAACATGGATCCTCATAGAAGCTCAACTTTGGTGTTGTATGTTTACGTGTGTGCCACTTTGTATACAGTAATTATGTATTTCACTTTTTCAAAAAGAGTTAAAGTGAACATCTAATTTTCTGTAATGACTTCAGATTGTATTTTATTTCGTACGGAAAAACGGGTTTTGCGACTAATCGCTGGTAGCTTTGTACTAAACCTTTATTACACATGCGATCGTTTAGCAATTAATCGCTAAATGGTCACAGCTCTAATTGTTTAAAGGGAAACTATTGATAATGAATTTTATGCTGCAGATAAAGTATTTCATAAAATCAAGATTTTCAAGATTTTATCCTCACATTTTGCATGAGGGCATGTCAGTTTCCATAATCTGTAATTTTATCAGGGCCTTGAAGGGCAGTTGTTTTACAGCACTAAGCAACCACGAACTTGGAAAAAGCCAGTGGCTCATGAAATACAACTTCACGTCATCTGGCAGCCAACTCAACAATTTATATACCAAATTTAGTTTCTTTTCAAAGGCCAATTCAGATGGAAAAACCATAGATTTCTCTTGGATGAAAAACCCACCTTGCTTTGACCCGGCCGGAGATCGAACCCCAAATTTTTCGGTTTCAAGCAATTAAGTGCTTCAAATGCTACCACCTTTTTCCACTCAGCCACAGCACTGGTTTAAATTTAAATGTTATGATATCATTGCTTTTGCTTTGCAAAGCATTTTCATTAATTATGAAAACTTGTAAATTGGTTATTGAGATGCGTGTAGTGCAGACATTTGTAATCAGCAACTACCGTACTTGCAAAATAATTTAACCCCTCAGGGCATACCAACATTCCAGCTGTCCTAGGAATGAAGGTAATCTATTTCACAAAGGATCAATAACAGTTACCTCTGAAGTACTGTAGAGTTGGGTATACTAACCTTCACAGCCTAATGCACTTATCAATTGAATGGTGCACTCCACTATATACCCCTAGACATGGCCTGGTCAATCATTGTCCACAACTTCATTGACAAAATATACATTGACATACAGTACCCGCCAGACTTAGGAAGAATTGTAATTTTGACGGACATGTGAGTCCCCAAACTGACTGACAGAAGGTAGGGTAAACTGGGGTAAAAACGCCCGATTTTGAGGTTTTTGGTAAATATCTCTGTACTCCTTGCAGACTTTAGGAAACAAAAGTGTGGCTTTTTGCAATACATGTCTTCTTCATAATTTGCTTATATAACATCATGGTTATGAAATTGATAAGGAGGAATTTTCCTCAGTTTTCGACACCAATTTTGGCGGGCGTTTTTACCCGGGTCTCGGGGTAAAAACGCCCACCCCTATTCTTTAAAACAAATGACTATTCCACAGGTTCCCCTGTGGTAAAGCTATTATTTTTCTTTTATTTTTTTATGTAATGTTGAGGAATGCAGCCTCAACTACCACAAACATCTCAATCACAGCTGGAGGACTATGAATATGAAGTCATTTTCAGTACACGTACCTTACACAAATGTATGTGAAAGTGAAGCATTAACGCACAGCACAATGAGCATGGGCTCGCACACTGGCTTGTCTCTCTGGAGATTCAACAAAGATACAACTGGTTACAAAGGCTTTGGGTCCTTGCAAACTAATACCCATGATGACTTTGTGAATCTTTTTTTTTTTTTATTTGGCACTGCATCTTCATCTGCTAAAAACAAGTTTTGCATAGTCTTCCTCTTTCAAACCCCACTGACGTGTTGTTATCAAAATGATAGACTGCAACTTGCAATGCAAAGTGAAATGATACTCTGCTTCATCTGAGTCTACTGAATGTTACTATTTTGTTTCTGGCTTACTGAAATGGTACTATGGAGATGCATGTACTAGATGGTCAAATGGGATAGCATCATTTGTTCAACTAATTAATCCTCATTATGTATATAACTGCCACATACTCTCCCACATACAGTATTTACTTGCAAGGTGATGTTTTTAGATGATCTGATTCTGTAGTCCTTGGTGAAGCCACCTGAAGTGAAACTGAGGATCCTTCAGATACTAATTTTGTCTCTTAGATGTGTCTTGGGTTGTATGTTTGTTTGCTTGTCTGTTTGTGGTACTTCTGTGGTCTCTAACTTGTACATGTATTGTACATGTGAGAGCACATTTGCATTGCAATGAAGAGAAACTTTCCCACACACAGTCATTACAGTGCGATGGATGTTTGGCTGTACTCAAAAAGCGCTTATGTGCTATGATCTCATAGATTTAGAAACAGCACAGATAATTTTATGGCACTTATTAGTTTTCATCAGATTGATTGGAAAAATGAAATTCATTTATTGTCAGTATCTTCAGTAAAATAAGGGGGGGGGGGGGGGGGGGTGGGGTTACATGATGATTGAAGAAAGTCAGTTACATCATAAAAGAAATTACGAAATTGTAACAAACTTGAACTTGAATCTGAATAATACCTGGAGAACATTAAGTAAGAATTAAATTGTCAAATCTATTTAGTTGGTCTCTAATATAGCGATAGTTAATAGCTGTAGAAAGGTCTATTATTGTGATGGTTGAAGATAAATGAGGATTTAGTTATAGTTGCATGTGAAGGATGTTGCTGGGCGTATTTACCCCGTGGCAGTTGATTTTGCCCGGGGTAAAAACGCCCACTTAAATCTCAGGTATTAAGCATACATAGAAATAGATGTTTATATACTGATTAAGCATACTGCTGTAAGTAACCCTTCTTAACATATATCAACTAAAAAATGATACAAAAATAAACATCATGTACATGTGGGGTAAATATGAACTGATGAAGGCTAAACCTGTGACGGGAATTTTTCAAAACTTTTTTCGGCATATTTTTTTCAACAGTTCCTCAATACCCCTAAAATATGTTAATAATTTTTTTCTTTTTATCATTACTATATATTAACATTGTTTTCAATATAAGTATGTTCCATTCTATCACACATCATGTAATTTTTTACTGGCAGAGAAAAACAGTTTTCCGGGCGTTTTTACCCCATGGGCGTTTTTACCCCAGTTTACCCTACAGTTGTGCATAAGGAGCATTGGCAATAGACCTGTTTCCAAATAGCAGTCACAAAGGATTGTGGGATAGTTTTTGTGTGCTTTTATTTTTGTCAATGGCATTTTACTGTGGATAAGAATGATGCAGACCAAAATGCTATCCCACAATCCTTTGTAATTGCTATTTGGAAAAGGGTCTATGGTGAAGGTTGGGGTTGATCTGTGTAGCCTATAATGTGTAAAAATATATGACCCACAATGACTCACCCCTTGTCAATAAGGTGACTGACATGTGAGGTAACATGGCTCACCTCTGTGCCACTCTGATGACTGACAACATTGGGGCGCTGAACGTCGTAGGGGTCTAAGGGGGAGGGGTTGAATATTTGTGGGTCCTTAGATGGTGCAATATTCGAGCAAATTTTAAGGAAAATTACTACAAATTGTGACATTTTTACAGAGGGAACAAATAAAAGGTTTTTGTCCTTGAATTGAGGGGGCTGAAGCATACTTCCACCCCACCACATTTTTGATCAGGGGACTTAAGTCCCCCCCCCCCACACACACACACACACACACACAACCATGCACACACTTCCTACTGTACAGTATGTCCTTGTTCTTGCCTTAACTGTTCCTTCAAGTTCTTGAGCTGGAGAATTCATTAAAACTTTTGACTCATCTTTAGGTTGCAATGTTACTAAACAATAAATATTACTGTATACTAGCTGGCTCATGCATGTACTGTACAAATTAAGCACTCAGATTGTTACATTTGTGTTGGCTAGGGATACAGTAAAGTGTGTGACTGAGAATGATGGGTTAATATTTTAAAGTGTAAGAAAGCATTACATGACATCTTGACATCATGCTGTATTGTATGAACATTACTGTGTAATGAGGATCATGTCCGCATAGATTTCCAACTGTCCCTATGTAGTGTCCTGTTTCCTTCGGGAAGAGCAGTACTTAGCATGATACATGGGTTAGGTTTCTCATTTAGTATTCAGTCATTGAGGTACTTCTCCAGGCTGGGGGATAAATCTGTAGAATACTGTCATCCATTTGAGAGGCAGTACAGTATATCCCACATGTTAATGCAAATTAATGCTGTACATTGAAGCTCCTTGGAATGTAATTGAACTGTATTATGCAGTACCCTGAGAATCTGCAAATTTAATTGATTTACTATACGGCTTTACAGTAAACAGGTATTTTAACGTAAATGTACAGTAGTACCGAAGTTGTAAGATTAGATGCTATTAGGGCTGTGCATTTACGGTTAATTCACTATCTGTTTAACCGTTTTTATTAACCGAACGGTTAACGGTTAACCGAAAATAAAAGCAAGTCAAGGAATATAAACAATATAAACATTTCGGAAGAGCGCCACCACATAAAATACCAAAGTTTCCACACTTAAAATGGCACCGGTAGTGATGATCGTCGAAGTAGCGTGCAAGTTAAAACGTTTGCATTATTTGCGATGTTTTGGCAAGCAGTCCGTACGCATGGGCAAATCATGCATTTATGCAAACTTATCACAAACATGCATACTTTTTGTTATGCCACTGATTACCGTTTTCAAGATTTTTGCGGTCTAACGTAGCACTGTAAGATGAAAAGCCTTTGGATGTCACTGGCATTATCGCAGTTCAAGACACAGTTCTCCAGCTACAGCGATACAGTATCACACACGCCTAGAGCAGTTTCGAGTACAAACGTACCACATACAGTGTACTATAGTGTGCCTTGTGACCTTGCTGCAACCATACGTAATATACGTGTGTCTGCTAAGAATTCCAGTACCGTTATGTCGTAATGGTGTGAAAATTTTTACCCATATGTATTACTGCATGCTCCGTAAAAAATGGTAACGTTGAATTTTAACTTGCCATACATCGCATGCCTTTTTACCTAATACCTACTGAAAATACCAGTTTCTTCGTAATTATGAACGGCGAAACTTTTCGATAACGGTCGCTACCCTCATACTTAATGTTATAAGGGGACTCGGGCATAATTGTCTCGTACACAGTACTGTACTGTACAATGTACGTACGTCGTTCATGCAACGTGCGAAGCAGCGAAGCACATGGCTGGCCGGCCGGCCCGGTTCGTTCAGTAAGACGTTCACCATTGGAATGCTCCATATTTTATAATTTGGGGTTAATAAATGAAATGGCCGAAAGAACTGCACTCATCTTTGCGAATTTTGGGGGTTGAAACTTTTCAAGGAGTTATACTAACGTTGAAAAAATTATAAAAAATCTTTAATCTTCTTTTGTTAAAATTATTAAGTCAGCTTAATGGGGAGGCTAACGTAGTTACAAATATTTTAGTTGCACCTACAAGGCTTGCAAGCCAGGGTTGCATAATTAAGCCCAGAGCTACATAGTTTGGCCACTTTTTTGTGCAGATTGCATATGTTGTGAGACTGATGAACTGTAAACACGTAACCTTGGAAGTTACGCGGAGAAAATTCCCGAAGTGCATTTATCTTGAACGATATTAGGCAAATATTCTTCTACCGTCTAGAGGTAACTTTTTTAGTCTTATCTATCAAGTTTACAGTGCTCGACACTTTAAAAGGTATGGTGGATTGTTGAAGCGTGTACTGCATAGTTTAATCCCTGCACCTTTGATAATTTTAATCCTTTTAAAAAGTTGCATTAAAGAGTTTATTGTCACATTATTTCGGCAAACCACTCCCAGATCATTGGGCGAACGGATCGATATACCAGTCAAAGCAACGCAACGCAGACTGTACAACTGACATTATAAAGGTCTTTTTTTAAACCTTTTTGTAATTTTTCATCCAAAGTCTACCCATTGTTACGTGGTTTTGGGCAAGCAACTTCTGCTGTTTACTGCATAAACGAGTATAATGGTGAACTGCGGCGACAGATTTATTAGGATGCAAAAACGGTTAAACGAAACAACATTTGGCGGTCGTTTAACCGACCAATCGGTCGGTTAACCGGTTAACCGTTTAACCGTCGCAGCCCTAGATGCTATTATAGTGTACTGTACATCAGCTCATGCAGTACTCATGTACTAGATTTGTAGCTCCTACACTCCTATCTGGCATCTGGCATGTACTGTAGGCCTATGGTACAGCATTTCATTTCATTTCATTTATTTTCCACAAACAGCATAAAAATATAGACAAATATAAATTTACAGAAAGCAGTGGAGGAAGCATGGAAAAAGCAAAATGCTTAAAGCAGGCCACCTTTATAAAAAAAAAAATTAACAAGAAATAGACACAAAAAAGAAACCAAATAACACAGACATAGTAACAGCCCCCTTCCCTCCCACAAAACCCCAACCACCCACCAAACCACCCACCACCCATGGCAGAGTAAAATAAAATAGATCATAGGTAACAAAATGACATTAGTACTTATCAATTAAACATAATATAAGATAGTTGAGCGTCCGCGACTCCATCCATATCGTATTGTGGGCCAATCGCGGCTGCGAAGGCTTGGGGGTATAGCAAACGGTACAAGAAAGATGGAAGCCATTTCTGTAAATTTTCCATGATTTATTCCGTTGATTATTCAGTCTTCAAAATACGAGTATTTACAGATGATTGGTGATGAAAATTATCGATGATTAAACTGGCTAGCCATAAAAAATGATTCGGGGGAGCTACAGGCTCCAAATTACACAGGTGACTATATGTTTCGTCTGAGAAGTCTAGAACACGAGTGGCGTGGGATCCAGGCTTCCGACTTAAGGTAGGAAGTCTGCTGCTACAGAATAAGGTCTCTGATTGGCTGAAAGTACTATGCCATCAACAAGGGCCAATCACAGGGGAGGGGGAAACCAGACAGACTAGGTGTCGTGTGCATTGTCTCAAAATTATGTAAATGAGGTATTGCACCATAATCTGCAATCTTACTGAGAAACAGCAAAATGGCAGTCAGCATCAATTTATACTGAAGGGCCTATTATACATACTACATGACATCCCCTTTGGTCTTTTAAAATTTTGAAAACGCAGTTGAAAAATTTTACTTTTTTTCAAATATGCATACATCAGCATTGTACATGGCATACAAAATACATGAAATGCACAAATTGAAATTTCATTACACATGACAGGATAGTCTGAGGCAACAACAGGGAGGGAAAGGGGGTGGGTTACCCTGAATGGAGAAAACACCATAATGTAATTCCAAAGCTGTTCTCATCTTAAAACATCTCATGCATTCATCATTTTAAAATGCGTACCTAACTAAACATGTGAAATACTTTTTCTTGACATGTCCATCAAGGTGAATTACCATTCTGACATTTGCAAATACAGCATGTTCTACCACACAAGGCTCATTTCTACATTTAAGTGACATTGATGTTAATATTGTCAAAAGGCTACATAAAACATTATCATTCACATATCGGAGAGTATTAACGATACTGAAAGCATTCATTTTCCTGTGAGAAACATTGTACGAGTTCACTAAAATTTGTTCAAGTTGTAGAGTAACATTTACCATTCCTACGAAACTATATTCATCAAGTAAATTAAACAGTGTACACTTCACATATGAAATTCGAAGTATCCTCATCCTTCTTTTTCCATATACAAATGCGAAAAAGTAGACCCAATTATATTACGTTTTGGACGATGACGCAACTCCTTGCAGTGGCAAAACTTTCAAAAACCCCAATGGCTCACTGCGAACTCTGACTCACTATACACACAATGAAAAAAACTAATGGTCGCGCCCCCTTAAGCAACATACGGACTGGACAAACTAGAGAAATCAAAACCAAATCTATGCTAACTCGTACCTGCATTTCTGTGTCAGGAATAAAGAAATTACCGAGAGCAAAATTGGTGAAAAATTGGTCGAGGACAGCTCCTGAAACTTAAATTTGGGCTGGCTAATTCCCAAGAAAGCATAAAAGGACCGCAAATGCGTAAGGACTTCCTCTATGATTATTTGGCTACCCTTGCCACAAACTAAAAAAAATATATACGAACATGACTGGGTCTATGATTTAAATTGAAATTGGTTCACATTACACAATTTAGTCACACGGTGCTTTTACCTCTTGCCTTAACATACTAATTCATTCACTTCGAGTACAAAAGTAAACAAACATTCTGATTGGCTTAAAGTTGACACACCTTCGATTACACCTATGGAATGGAATGTACAGCATTTGCGAATTCTGCATAATAAGCTATCCCTGTTGTGTACTTTAAGCTAAGCCTAAACAACATGAAACACTACGTACAATAGGATTGAAAAGACAGGCATATAAATTCTAAATGTCAGCTTTTAAGACACCGTCTACATTAGCATAAGCAATACAGTATAACTTGTGCTTGTGTTGTAAAGCAAATACACTAACTTTCTGGGTCAAAACACATGCCTAGGGCTAGGCTTACTTTACACAAACTTGAAATACATTTCATACAACATTGCAATGTGAAGCATTCCGAAATTCTCGCATTATAAGTCGACTCACCAACACATACAATGGCTTTCGCTCGTACAGCAACGCTAACTTAAGGGCACGGAAAAACATGGAATTCTGCATTTTTACTAAGCCTGATTGGTTTGCAGCAACAACGTGAACAATTGCAATTATCTATTAAAGGCATCGTTTACTGAAATTGTAAAAGGCACTGTCTACATGAGCATGAAAAATACTTGACTTTTTCAGGCAAATACACTGGGCGGAAGCTAGGCTAAACAGTACGAAATACAATTCACATTTCACACAATATCAAACTATGAATACAACATCATTCTACTGAACATACTTCGGGGAAGGGGCCCAAGGGATTTGGAGATTGCCTCACACTCACCCTTAAAATGTAAATTCGTAAACTTGACTGGAACCGTCGTCTTGAACGTCGAACTGGTAAGGGGTAGCGTTGGCGAATAAATCGTTGGCTAGGCCAGGTCTACGATCGTTGGCGAAAAATTACCACAGGTCTAAAAGCTGGGTTGGTTAAACGTCGGTTCACCGAGGGTCCAAACGTTGGCGAGAATAAAGACGGTGGATATTAACGGCCAGATAATAGCGAGTCGTTGGCTACACTGCTCGTCAAAACGTTGGCTAAGCTTAATCTGTGAACGTTGCCAAAAAGTGCGAGACGTCTACAGGCCATAATGAAATGAAAGGTTGGCGATTAGTAGGCCATCGGCTAGGTTAGGCTGGTAACGTTAAACTATGAGGTGTACTGCTCAAGATACGCAGGGTCAACTCGTCCACATAGAGTAAATATGTAGGCCACAGGTGTAGGCTAGGCCGGACAGGTCGTCCCTCAGTAGCATATGCCAAACTGGTGACAGCCATCCACTGGGATTCAGGCAACTGGGTATAACACAAAACGTTTAAGTCCAACAGAAGTAAATAAGTTGTGACTCGGAGGTTACGGGAATCGTTGCAAGGTTGAAAGCAGATTTCTTTCAAACCGCTTCCTCCACCATATAAGATAGTTGAGCGTCCGCGACTCCATCCATATCGTATTGTGGGCCAATCGCGGCTGCGAAGGCTTGGGGGTATAGCAAACGGTACAAGAAAGATGGAAGACATTTCTGTAAATTTTCCATGATTTATTCCGTTGATTATTCAGTCTTCAAAATACGAGTATTTACAGATGATTGGTGATGAAAATTATCGATGATTAAACTGGCTAGCCATAAAAAATGATTCGGGGGAGCTACAGGCTCCAAATTACACAGGTGACTACATGTTTCGTCTGAGAAGTCTAGAACACGAGTGGCGTGGGATCCAGGCTTCCGACTTAAGGTAGGAAGTCTGCTGCTACAGAATAAGGTCTCTGATTGGCTGAAAGTACTATGCCATCAACAAGGGCCAATCACAGGGGAGGGGGAAACCAGACAGACTAGGTGTCGTGTGCATTGTCTCAAAATTATGTAAATGAGGTATTGCACCATAATCTGCAATCTTACTGAGAAACAGCAAAATGGCGGTCAGCATCAATTTATACTGAAGGGCCTATTATACATACAGTGTACTACATGACAATAATTTGAATTTCTTGGTAAATAAGGGAAGTGAGGAGATGCATTTTAGCTGGGGATCAAGGTTATTCCAGAGTTGAGAGCCAGAAGTAACAAATGACTTTGACGGCACACTGTATGCAGCCTCGCAGGCAAGGACTATAAAGGCCTACTGATTTCAAATCACAAAATATGTGTGATCTCATTGCATCCATCATGTGAGAGACAGACATCAGCCTGTTACTGTACTTGCTTCCTCCGGAATACTGTTTTGACCTGTGAATTGACCCTTAGCAACCAACTACTAAATTTGCAACTCTATGGATTACCTCCTTCAGGGATTCCGCCAGAAATGCAAAAAAGTGGGGGGATTAATTGCTCCTAAACCCCTAGTCCAAATTGATGCTGTCCCTGGCAAAAGTTACAAGTGGGTTCAGGGGGACAAAAGCTTGCTTCAAGACCCCTATGAGGTGCATTTCAAAGGGTTTTAAAGGCCATTTACTTATGAAAGTCCAAACGTTGCTGCAAAGGTGTCCTCTTCTTAAGTAAGAAACCAAGATATGGACAATTTTTTTAATTTTTATGGAAATGAAAAGGGGGGGATTTTACCCACCTTCTTCTGGAAAGGGGGGGGGACAAATCCTCCCTTTCCCCCCTTTGGCAGAACCCCTGTCCTTGCATGAAATTATGAAGCCCACATTCTTACTTTAAAATCCCATGTACTGTAATTAAAGTACTTGCTTTATACTGTACATCTGAACTGCATATATATATAGTTCAGGTAGATTAATTTACTGCCCTATGCTAAAATCCCATCAAAAACCAGTGAATTGTACAGTTTGTTTAGTACTATACTGTACATACATGTATGTGTTACAGTATAACACATACAGTACTATATTAAACACTGTACAGTACCAAACCATGTACAGTAAGTGTGCATTTACTGTGTTAATTAACACACGGTGCATACGTTCTGTATTTCATGACTCTTACCTTGGTAAAGAATTTTAATGGCGTTTGTTTATAATCTGATTCATCTGTCATGTTAAGCTGTTGGTATCTTCGTCTTGTAACTCCACTTATATCATGGTGAGAGCAGTGTCCGTCAAATTGTCAATTAACATGTAAGGAACTCTTAGTGTCAAGTGAGGACTCACCTTAAAAGAATTTTGTTATGAAATGGAAATCAAATGCAGCTGGGCAAAATTTAAGTGCATACCGTACAGTATATGCACTGCGGTAAATGTGAGCAGTGGTCAAAACAGATTTGGTGCAAAGCTAGTCAGCCCAACCAGTTGCTTGGAAATATCAGTTGCTGAACTTTGCTGAGTCATACCTCCTTTCTCAGTGTTTTCTAATCATTCATATGCCATATTCAGTGATTTCACTGACGGCATCCAGGTCTTTGACACGTGACTTTCAATTTTGATGCACAGATGCAAAACCTCTGGTGTCAAATGACACACAGCTTTTAACTCCAGAAGCACTGATCAAGCCATTATGCACGAAATTCAGTGCACACTGTACGGCACTCGTAACGAACGACCAGTATCCTCAGTATGTACCTGTAAGGTTGTGTAATTTAAGACAGTTACCACCATTAAGCAATGTTTGTTTGCCTACTGCATAAAGCCTTACTGGTCAACGGCATGCTTTCATGCATTCACCACAGTTAAGCACAACTAATTCACAAACTTTTGAATAAATCTGTGGTACATGCACACACGAAAGTCTGTATTAAAGTATGGCTCGTGTGAACATGGTACCCAGCTAGTCCCGAAGAAATTTTGTCTGCACAAGATGGCAACTCAAAACTTTTTGGACATGCAGGAGAATACCCAGCCCTGATGGGTCAGTTATAAAGTTTCAAACATTTGTTTGAAACATTGTGAATGGGTCTTATGGACAGTCGGTCGATATACTGTACCTTTACTAGAAGTTTCTTCACGGCCAGTTAAATAGAACAAGCAGGTGTGACGTGTATCCAAAAATTATTTATTCGCTTTGTTGATGATACTGGGGAATTCATGAAATTTTCGTCCTGATTTCAAGCCTACCATCACTAGCGAAGCAAGTGTTTCACTTTTAGTACAAAAGGTATGGGATGAAATGATGCAATTTATGACATAGTGAATATTAGAACATACCATAACAAACATTCAAAATATACTGTAGGCAAAGCCTGAGAAAATATTGATTGCCAGGCAAACTTGAAATTGGCTGCTTACAACTTGTGTTTTTTGAGTTGCAAAGTTTGATGTGAACCCCCCATCAATTACTGCACTTCATTTGTAGAAGTTTGGTGTACATGTGTATTAGATGTATGATACATAATGCACTTTAAAGGGCGCTACAGCGATTGTCAATCCGAAATCTGATCCGAATTTTTCTTAATGAGACCAATAATTTTTATTCAGACTTTGTATGAAGGATGGTCATGCTATATCAATAACTGATCCTAGTTTGTCTCACGATAAACTGTTCTGCTCCCATTGCATAGCTTACACGGCTCAACATTGTGGTATTTGTTCGAAAATTAATCAGATTTTTGCATGCGTGTCCGATAAATGCTGTCTGCTGATATGATGTCACAAAGTAACTAGTTTACATTCATTTTCCTAGTCCTCTGATGCAAATCATATATATTTACACACGTTGGCAACTTTTTGTCTCTTTCCAGCCAGGGATAGAGAAGATTTGAACTAAAACTCACAAAAATCGGACCATAATCCTATCCAAAATCGCTCTAGTGTGACCTGCACTTAATCGTGACAGTCCCATAGGAAGAGTTACAACATGCATGCATGTCCTTATTGGGGTTTCCTATTCAATGTCATGCTGGTCAGAAAATTCATGTAAAGAACCTGCTACAGTTGGTAGTGGTACAAGTCTGCAATTTCCCCAGACGGTGCCAGCCAGTACGTACTGTAGCTATAATTCTGCTTTGGTGTTTTTTTTTTTGTTTTTTTTTTGCAAAAATGAAAAATGAAACAAAAATCTGTTATGTATTTTTCTAAGGTACACCTCTTGATTAAGACATACAGTAATATGTGCTCTAATACCTCAGTGTTCCAGCAAGTAATATACAGTACAGGTATGAATAACAGGTCCAATTTTCTTTTTTTTCCCCTTTACATATACTGGTACAGAAATTAAGATCTGCTTCTGTTTTGAACCCTATACATGAACAAGACGCAGGCATACAGTACAAACTGTTTTCATCTTTTCCATAACCTTGACAAAGACATTCTCATAACATAGAGATGTCAAAACAAATCAAGATGATAGAACATAAAGCAGTCACTATACAGTAATTACCTTCTCATCATACTTACAAAGGGCTACTGGGTTCAGGATGTTTGCTTTATGTGTAAAATTTAATCAATATTAGGTAAAATTTAAGATCGCTGGCATGGATATGTCTTCCTGTCAAGGATACTTTTCTTTTTTAATCAGCTTTGGTCTTTGTTTTCCCATCATATTGGGTGAGGTATTACTCTTGATCCTTGGTAAAATATTGCTCAACATTTTGTGTATTGTTTTTTAGCTACAGTATCCTTAGTTGCTTAAGGTACTGTACCAAAAGAAGCAATCACTGCACTACAGTAATTCACTGTATGACCAGTCATTTAGTATCTGACAGTGCATTACTGTAGATATGACTAATACCTAAAACAAGTCCCCACAAGCCGGAGGAAAGTTTGTTTACGTGAGAAGTAAATTTGCCCAGGAGTGAACCGGCTACGATGCATTAATGCCCTGTGACTAAGCACCAGACAACACACAGTGGCGGCCGGCTGCCGTTGTTACCGCTTTTTCAATTTTGTTTGCACTGCAGATCTGTGTGGATGTACAAATCTATACTTCATGTTTGGAGCAATCGTTTATCCTCGATATTAATATATCAGAGAAAGATGTACACAGTATTTAATGCTGTAGGTGTAATACGGTATGTATGTGTACAATATCCAATAACTGTGAGATGAGCACAATTTAGTGCAGTGAAGCACTTGTCATTTTTTTTTAAGTGTAAGTTTTTGTCCATGAGAAAGGGTACATGGTACTTGACACCGTAACAGAGATAGACCGGGTAATTACATTGAAAGGTGATTTTTAATTTTGAATGGAAGTGTTGCACTGTAGAAGCTTAGACCATGTGGCCTAGGTAAATATCCACTTGAGGTATGCAGTACACAGTACGTGGAGGTGTCATTTTTGTGCTTCTGACTACGGTATACTGTAGATACAGTGTGAGGTGAGATTGAATGAGCTAAACTTGGGAATTGTGTAAAATTTGGGAGCAGTAGGATACTTCCAGTAGCAGTGTAAGATTTCACAATGGTTGTATTAACAACTAGGAAAACTGAGTTTCCAAGTACAGCAGAAAATTAATGTAACATGTCTAAATGGCCAGTGTTACCACATTGATTAATTGTTCAGTACTGTAGGTTGACTAAGGGTACACTAGTATTCAGAATTACATTATTTGTTTTAAATACCACACTGTGTAGGAGATGTGATAATTACGTAGTACAGACTTTGTCGGAAATTTAGAGCTGTGATGTTTCAAAATAAATTTAGAATAACTGCTTCGATAATTTCCCATTATGTGTTTTCTTGTGCAATGAATATGTGATGTGATCATACAGTGTGAAGATTGAATTATGACCTGAAGAAAATTTATTGATCTGTCATATTAATACTGTACTTAATCCTTGATAAACCACAAACTTTTATAATTCGATACTTTCTGTACTGTACACAGTGTGCATACTGTAGTTTCTTGAAAGCCTTAAAGTAGAGTAAGTTTTTTTTTTCCTGTATTAATGATGCAGTTTTACAGAGCAATATTAGTGATAAATTTTGTAAGTTGAGCAGTATATGGACGGACTGGGCATACTGTATAATGTACAGTTCACAATATTACAGTTTGCTGTCTGACATATGGCATTAGAGATTCAGAATAAAATTGATTGCTTACGGCACAGTCATGCAGACGTCCATAAAGCAAGCAATGGAGCATTGATTTCCTCCCAAATGCCCCATTTTTTACATTTATCAGTGCTCTTCAAGTCTCAAGATTTGTAAGAGGCTCGTAGTATTTTTGATCATTGGTAGGTAGGTATTTAAATACAGTACTGTTCTAAGTATATGAATTTACTGTATGCTTCAGATAACCATCACAGACCTCACTTTGTTGGCGTGCAGTTTCATATTTTATGTTATTAGTTTGAACGTGATCCTGTCCATAATCCTTTTCACAAGGTGATTGTGTACTGTCCATTATGTACTGAGTCAGATTTTTAATTTGAAGCAACGTTTCGCTAATCAAGTCAAAAAAACAAAACAGTTTATGTATACTTTAGGCCTATAGGCTTTTGGATACGGTAGATCTGTTTTGCCTTGGTCATGGATGCAGGGAGATGCTATTCTAACTCCCTGATGGATGTACTGTAGTCTTGTGCAGTACAGTATGAAGACTGTATAGCTGTGTACTTCTTGGAGGTCTGTGCATTCACTTAATAAACTAGATACAGATATATATGAGATGAGGACTACCAGGGCTGGGCATTTCCGGGTAATTAACCGTCCTCATTTCGTTTGATGAGCTACATTTGCCGCCCTGGTCTCTGAAGTCAGTTTTTTCATCAGCACTGATCATCCTACAGTGGATCCGAAACACATTTGGCCATTGATGAATAATTAAAGCACATGGCTATAATTGAAGATGTGAGGTTATCATTTTGCACCAGGGAATGTTCTCAGGCATTCATGGTTTGGGATTTTGAGCCACAGTATACTCAATGGTACTTGTCCATTGGCAGTGAGAAATAAGTTCACACACAGTGTAAACTAGGCACTGCAAATTTAGTTCCAGTGGTATACACCCACAGTGTAGACATGGATGATGGAAGTATGCGCTAAATGCAGTTCTGTATTCATTCCATACAAGAACGGAAGAACAAGATGCATTGTGTATAGTTACTGTAGTTTCCAGTGAAGGTATTATTGAAATGTGAAATCACCAATAACCAAAAAGTGAAAATTATTAAAGGTCAGAAGCAGTCGCCATGCCAAGTCGATCCCACAGAATCTGTGGACATCCGGCGAGGCCCAACTCGGATGAAGCGAGGCCCAACTCGGATAACACCTTTTGTTTACACAGGACAGATAAGCACGGTTGGCTAGAACTGGAAGAAAATTTAGCCCTGCATATCTCGTCCAGCTTTAATTTTTGCCTTTTTCTTGTTTCAGTACGATACTTTACTTGCTCATTATTTCCTAAACGATGTTTTATAACCGTAAAAAATTTGAAGCCGAATCGACTGCAATATGTAAAATGGGCTACTTTCCAACAGCCATGGATCCTTCCTCCCCGTTTTGTCCCCCGTTTAAAAAGGTTTTTCTCAATAAACATCCGGGCTAATCCTTTCTGTACGTGTTTTGCTTCCACAGAAAAGGCACAAGGTGGGAGGCCCAACTCGTATATCGGCTTCTGCCTGTAATTAGGTCTTTTGGTATAGTTTATATTTAACATAAACGTTTTTCTCAGCTGTATAGAAAAATGCAGAATTAATTGAAACTCATCGTTTCATGCAACATAACTCAAGCTTTTTCATGCTACTTTAAAAAATGCTGAGAGATTTCAATTAGTTTATACGCCAGAAGATTTCAATTAATTACGCAAGAAGCAGCATGCACAAAGTTTTTCATGTGGCAATAATGTCACCGTTCACTCGCAAAGCTGAAACAGCCAGTCTCAAGTAGAAAGAGTGATCGAGGCATTGTTATTCCAACGTGTACACATTGAACGGGTTTGAATGATTAAGGGTTGTTTCGATATGAATTCACGCAAGTGTCTAGGTGTCTGGGGTGTTTTATCAGTATTTTTTGTTACCTAAACAACGTTTAACGTTACAATAAAAAAATTAAAATGTTATTGTGTAAAAAATAATGCTTTCGGTCCCGGGTTGCTTTCTTTTTGGTTTCGATGATAAGAGAAACCTATGCAGTCATGATGGCGTGTGTATGTATGTGTGTATGTGCGTGTGAGTGTGTGTATGTGTGTGTGTTTGTGACACTTTGCTCGTTAACACGATATCTCAAGAAGGGAAACTCTGACAGTTTTCAAACTTGGTACATAGATGCCCCATATTGAGAGGAAGAACCCTATTGTTTTTGGTAGGGGTCAAAGGTCACCTGGGGTCACCGGGGGGTCAAACTCTGAAAACCTTGTTAACACAATATCTCAAAGAAAAGAGGTAGAACCTTGGATGCATTTCTTAGCGATAGTGTGTAGTATGGCGTTATGGTAAGAGGAAGAACACTATCATTTTTGGTGGAGGTGAAAGGTCATCTGGGGTCACCGGGGGTCAAACCCTGAAAACTTCCGTTAAACACGATATCTCAATAGGGAAGCTCTGACCATTCTCAAACTTGGTACATAGATGCCCCATATTGAGAGGAAGAACCCCTATTGTTTTTTGGTGGGGGTCAAAGGGTCACCTGGGGTCACCGGGGGTCAAACTCTTGAAAACCTTGTTAACACAATATCTCCACGAGGTAGGTAGCTTGGATGAATTTCCATCCTTTGTATGTAGATTGCGTTATGGTAAGAGAAAGAAACCCTATCATTTTTGGTGAGGTGAAAGGTCATCTGGGGTCACCGGGGGTTAAACCCTGAAAACTTTGTTAACACAATATCTCAAGAAGGGAAGCTCTGGACAGTTCTCAAACTTGGTACATAGACTGCCCCATATTAAGAATGACGAATCCTATCATTTTTGGTGGGGGGTCAGAGGTCACCTGGGGTCACCCGGGGGGTCAAACTCTGAAAACCTTGTACATCACAATATCTCGAGGTAGGAAGAGTGGATGAACTTTCATACTTTTGTTTGTAGATGCATTATGGTGAATAGGGGAAGATGCCCTATCATTTCTGGTGGGGGTTCAAACTTCATCTGTGGGGTCACCGAAGGGAAGGAAAAAGAGAGGGAAATCAAACCCTGAAAACCTTGTTAACACGATGTCTCGATGTAGAAAGCTTTGGATAATTTTTTGATACTTTGTATGTAGAATGCCTTATAGCATGCCGCTATAATTCGTAGCTTCGTTTAGGCCAAAGTTTCCCCGGGAAAAGGCCATTTTTCCCGGGTGAAAATAAAGAAGTATTTGAGTCGCCTTGATGGCTAAATCCTCCAATTGAATTCTATCCTCATTGGGAAGAGGACATGAATCCTATCATTTTCGGTGGGGTTCAAAGGTCATTGTGTTTCTGGGGGTCACTGTGGGGTCAACCCTGAAAACCTTGTTAACACGAATGTCTTGATGTAGAAGCTTGGATAAATTTGATACTTTGTATGTAGATGCATTATAGTAAGAGGAAATAATCCTGTCATTTTTCGGTGGTGGTTCAAAGGTCATCTGGGTCACTGGGGGTCCAAACTCTGAAAACCTTGTTACACATATCTCAATGTAGGAAGGCTTGGGATAAATTTGATACTTTTGTAATGTAGATGCCTATAGTAAGAGGAAGAATCTCCATCGTTTTTAGTGGAGGATCAAAGGTCATTTGGGGTCACTGGGGGTTAAGCTCTGAAAATCTTTGTTAACACGATATCTCCACGTACGAAGCTTTGGATAGATTTCATACATTGGTTAATATTGATGTGTTATAGTTGAGAAGATGTATGTCACCACTGTTTATTGGTGGAGTGAGTTAAAGGTCATCTAGGGTGGCCAAGGGTCAAACCCTGAAAACCTTGTTTAACACAGTAATCTCAAGGGAGAAAGCTTGGATAGGATTTTTTAATACGTATTATGTTGTGATGCAATTGTGGTGAGAATATGAACGCAATCATTTTTGGTGAGGTCAAAGGTCATCTTGGGTCAACGTGGGCCAAACACTGAACAGCTTGTTAACACGTATCTCCCCAGGTAGGAAGCCCTGGGGTAGATTCATCTTACAGTACTATGTGGATGTGTTATGGTGAAAAGATGGACCCTTGTTGTTTTTGGTGAAGGTCAATAGTCATCTGGGGTCACCAGAGGTCAACAAGCAAAATTTCCCAAGGAATTCCTAAGAGTTTTTTATATGGTTCAGCAGAGGTCAAACGAGCAAAATTTTTCCAAGATTTCCCAGATCGTCATCTGGGGTCACCAGAGGTCAAACCGGGGGGGGGGGGGGGGGGGGCAAATTTTCCCAAGATTCCAAAATGAAATAGGAAACACAAAACTTTATTTTTCCAACATGTTAAGATAGCATTTGACGATTGACTGAAAGATATGGGACATCATGGCATTATTTGGAATAGAACATATATCATCGAAACCTCAATGCATTTTTGCATTCTGGTTTATGTAAATGTTAGGTTATTTGTACTAATAGAAAACAGTGGTAGGTGCAGTAAGTCCTACGTAAAACGGTTTGAAAATTTTAAGTGGTCTACAACGTGTAAAAATTACGGATGGTTGCAAGACTTTATAATCAATCTCTAGAACCCCAGTGTCGAGTCCCGTCGCTCTATTCTAAATAATGCGTTGAAAATTATGATTGCTACTTCAGTACAGTCATTGTGATGCAAGGGTGGACTTGCTCTTTGAGAGGCTGCGGAAAATGTAAAGGGGCAGTGATCGTGACGACAAGTTAGTTTTTTTTCAGAAACTGACCATAAATGGCCCTTAACCCGAGCGGACTGGAAGGTGATCGCTACATCCCAGCGGCAACGGCCAATCCGCCTCTGTTCTTAATAATGGTTGAGAATTCTGAGTAATGCATAAATCATTCTGAGTGCAGCTTGACTGCGGAAGGGGGTGGCAGGATTGGCAGGGGTGGGGGCTAAGGAGATATTACCAAGCCCGTGGCCAGGTAGAAGGGGTAGTGGGTCCCCTGTACAAAAACCCATCGTCCGCCTCCTCTATTAAATAAATATACCATTGCCATAATATGTTTCAGTATACTCACACCCCTTATAAATATTTCGCCCTAGCCCTGGAGTCCATCTCGCCTCCAATTTCAGTCACCTTGTCTGACTACACGCATGAATATTACACAGGCGGAAATGCCGAGGGCTAGGGGGATATCCTCCTCACCCTTTTTTAGCAATGCTCCCATTGACTTTCAAGTTTTCCCTCAGTAAATTTTATTCTTACCTTCCCAGTTTTCGCTGAAACACCCCCTACCGTGGGGTAAAGGATCATTAGAGGAGCGTTAACCGTGCCTTAATTAACCCTAGTTTTACAAAACACGTCTTCCATGTCAGTTTACTGCCTGAACAACTACTAAATCATAGATTAAAATAAATCCCGGCTTATTTTATACAATGTTTTATATTTTTTCACTCTGCTTACACTTCCTTCATTGACATTTTAAATGACAACTTTTGCCGCACCAAACTTAGGGACGTAACAGCCCAACAGGCCACAATGCTGGTGAACTAGACTAGCAACACCCATTCAAATATCGCTGTAAACGGGACTGAAAGTATGGGATTTCTGGCAGCTTGTCTTCCGAATTGTCAGGCTTATATTCGGAAGCGTAACACGAAAGGGTGTTTTACGGTTACATAAATCAGGGAGGTGCAACTCCCTGCATAAATGCAGTGCAGGAAAGGACCGTACAACTTGAAAGATAGAATTAAACACACTGCTTGTTAGACCTAAGTCGTTCAATTCAACCGACAATTGTAAATGATAAAACGCGAACTTTGGTAAGCTAACACAAAACAGGGATTTAAAATACAACTTGTACTTTACTCTCAAGGGCCTATGGCTAAAATGGTTCTCCTAATAACAAAAGCTTGCTTTCAAAAGTAAGAAGCTTATCAACGTCCGTTAGTTTCCTGTTCGAACAAACGAGGTTAGTGTAGGGAGTAAACTCAAGTGCTACACAACCTTTGTTAGAAGACTTGCGTTTAGTCCATGCTCACTGATCACCTGATTCAACTTGATAGCATCCATGGAGGAGATAAACAGTTTTAACCATGTCCACAGGTTCTGTGGAGGCTCAACCTGTGCATGGCCCCAAACTTATTTTTGACACAATAGCTACATGTCACAATTCTCCCTTATTTTTTCTTTTTCAAAGGATCTTTCGAAGTACTCTTTCGTGATACATAAATATTGGATATTCAAGGTAAATCAAGCAGTTGCTCCTTGTAAATTGTACAAATGTGTGAGAAAAATACTGTCACATGACTCTCAAGAGCCATTCAGGAAATAGGATAGTCTACTAACTATACAATTCTTTTTTGGGGGGACTGCATTCTCCCTTTAAAGTGTAATAGGAAAATTGTTGGTTGTGACATCCACAGACAGTACACTGTGCACTATTGTACTTGTGGCTGTATCCAGGACACACCATGCTGTGACCAGGAAGTAAAACCAGTTCATATGCATCAGGTGCTACCTGTTCTATGGGATAACATTTAATTGCTTAATCTCCTCTCCTTTCTATTTCTTCACAGTTGTTGCAATAATCTAACACCTTGAATATTGTGTGCAATAGAAACAGGGACAATATGGTAAGTACACAACTTAATCTCAAACTGAGTGTCATACTGTCCACGCAGTTACACTTTTCTCAGTATAAACAGGGACAGAATAGTAGTAGTCGAAGGGTACAGTATATTATACTGTCTTTTTACTGGGATGCTGGATCAGTAAATAAAACCATCTGTGCTCTTTAACCATGTCACAGTGCCAGTATGTCAAATATTTTTTTTAACAACTGCATATATTGCTACTGTATTTTTATACACATCTGATGTGATATGGCAGGCCATTAATTTTGAGTCTTATTCAAATTCTCATTCTGTGCCTTGAACAACAAACAATGAATTGCTAATACTGTATAGTGGGAAATTTTCACGGGGGTTAAATTTTCGCGCTTTTCATGACCAAGTATCTAATCGCGAATTTAAGACCCGGAAAGTACTTCATTAGTTTGTACTAGACTGTTGGTTGCCTGCAATGGCAAATTCTACACTCTGCAAATATGTGAACCAGGTACAGATTCGCCAAAAATTAGCCTCCCGGAAACTTCCCTCTATACAGTAAAAAAAGTACAACAAAATTTGAAGGAACTTTGTAGTTATTGTGAGAAACCATTAGTTGTAATATGACAGTTAACTTCTACAGACTATTTTACACTGCTTCGTAGTATTTTGTTTTGATTCCCTAAACTAAACTACTGTACATTCATCTCTTACATTCATACCGTAACAGTGTCAATGTGAGTTGTTATGATCTGTATACAAGGAGTGAAAGTCTGGGTAAGGTATACAAAGAATGGCTTATCATTGTTTGAATTATTTACATATCAGTTCAAGCATGCAGCTTTCAACATAGGGTGCAATAGGTCTGAATAAAATTAATAAATTATTTTACTGTACCCTACGTTCTCATACAGTATTCAAGCTTTGCCTGTTTCAATACAGTACAGTATGTACTGTCCTGTACTTGGAATAAAAAGTTCAACTTTGTGGTGTAAAAGCATTTAATCGCATACCCTGTCTTTGTCCATTCTCTTTTTCAGTCCAGTAAAAAGGCTGAGTCTGTCAAAGTGGTGGTGAGATGTCGCCCTCTAAACAGTAAGGAAAAAAAGGATGGTCATGAGCGTGTAGTAGAAATGGATAGCAAGAGAGGGCTTGTCGAAATTCGTAATCCAAATGCATCTAGCAGAGAACCTCCGAAGTCATTTACATTTGACTGTGTGTATGATTGGAAGTAAGTTGAGAGTGGTTATCAGTCACAATAATGTTGAAGCAGTATGGTACCCACAGACACAGTCTATCTTTGTACTGAGAGAAAATAAATTAGGAAAGAAGGACAAAAAATCTTTAAGACACAGAGTGAACCTGAAAGTTCAAAACAGACTTGGCACAAGACTGAAACAGACTTGCTACAAGTCAGTGAGTTTGCAGAATGACAGCTTCATTGACAGTGAGAACAAGTAATTTCTCAACAACCAAAGACAAATTGATAAACTGATGATTCAGGTTTGCATTTTGGGATAGAATTGTTTTTTCCCTCTTCTTTGATGACACTGAATTTTGAGTATAGGCCTTCATTTTCATTCCATTTGATTCCTTATTTCACCTATGTTTATAGAAGCCTTTAATAAATCATAAATATTTGATGTTTGATGTGTGTTAAAACTGATTTTACTTACATTAGCTCAAAACAACGAGACCTCTACGATGAAACATTCCGACCTCTGGTGGAGTCAGTACTCAACGGTTTTAATGGCACGATATTTGCTTACGGGCAGACAGGGACAGGGAAAACATATACCATGGAGGGTAAGTCAATAGGCAGCAATGGAATAGTACTTTAAGTTAATGTTTCTTAGTTTTCAGGCTTGATGTCATGTTAGTGTCTGACACAAGGGGAAGGAGCTGGCCTACTGTGTTTACAATTATTGCTCCCCTTCCCCCATCCACCACGGCTGTATTTTTTTTCTTTTAAAGTTCTGAAAAATGTAAATTATATCTCCAAAACATCAACATGTCAATGCAGTGCAGGGCTCACTCATGCCCTTAGTGCATGATTGCTGCCTCCTGCCTCAAAATTTGTGGAGGACACTGTAAAATATAAAACAATATAGTAAGGGATGAATGAAGCTTTATACTGATTGTATGATATGTTTTATGATGGCAGTGTTATTCATTACTATGCACAATGGAACCTCACACATCCTGTTTGCTAGGTCCATAAATAGATATCTCAAGAACATGAACCTTAATTGTAGCTACCTTTTTTGTCAGTTGGCAGTGCAGTAACCCTGACATTCAGGACTGGTATTGCTTCTGCCACCCATTAATAGTACCATGAGAGAGATACGAACTACTTAAATTATTTAGCACAAAGTTACCCTAAATACTGTAATATTAAAATAGTATTCTTCACCCAAAGTGACAAGTATCACTCTGAGTCCACACATTGACTCAAATCATGTGTATGATACCATCAATCATCTTACCTTTATAGGCTCATTACTCCCACTAGAACCCCTCTCCTAGGACAGGTTTCGAAGACCTGTAGAAGTACAGGGCTGTAGTTAGCATTAGTTTAGAAGCTTTCGACTTTTCACTGTCTAGACAAACAACTGTGGCCATGTGGAAGAAAGCATTATGCAGCACTTTGTATGGTATATTATAGTGTACCAGTGTGCTTCTATGTACTGCTGATAGTCTGCATTAGCCTGAAGTTGTCAGGTAGTGGAGAAGGAATTATGTGATTGAGTGTTACAGGCAGGGTACATTTTCTTTCAGAGAGGGGCTTGTGTGAACTGTTATGAGAAAAACACCCCCCCTCCCACCCTGGAAATACTTTACAGAGGCCATTGTGAGACCCAATGGCCCCCCTTTTTTTGCTTTGGTTGGCTTTTGTTGGCAAATTATTGGATTCTGTAACAATTGATATTTTTTGTGTGCCATTCGCAACAGCTTTCCAGGGGCAGTTCTAGAAGGGGGGGGGGGGGGAAGGGAGCCTGACACCTTGTGTGTTTTTGACCTAGATCGTAGTCACTGATTCCTTGCTACATCAAAAAGGGGGCGGTGAGGAAAATCATTGACAAAGCATCCTAACATATCCGTGACTAATTCTTCCAACAGTTACTTAATAGTGACTGACAGTGGCTGCGTTTATAAACCCTTCAATTGATGCAGACTTTACAACATGAATTTGGGTAGCATAGTGGGTAAGGGAAATTTATGTTCTCATTTTGACATGATAATATTGAACTAATTGATATAAAATTAGGAAAAGTGGTTTAAGCTGCGTTAGTTTTGTGGTTATACTGTGTTGGCAGAATATGTTGCCTTCAACATTGTTGAAAGGTGTTTAGATCAGAACCAGACTGTGGTTTATGTTGTTTAATTAGCATGTTGTATCCTAAACATGTTGTTTTCATTATTTTCAACAGGTGTAAGATCAGATGAGAATCAGAGAGGAGTGATACCAAACTCATTTGAGCATATCTTTACACACATCTCTAGAACACAGAATCAGCAGTACTTAGTGAGGGCATCATACCTGGAAATATATCAGGTTGGTAGCTGAACTATTGAATCAAAACTACCGGGGTGGAGAAAGATTTTCAAAGAATAAACTTGGCTGTATTAGAAAAAAACGTATGTCAACCTGTGCCCGCAAACAAGCAGGATTGTGCGCGAAAAATAAAAAAATCTCAAGTGTTCTCAGGTGGTAAAGGTGTGTATTTGGAATCCTCTGAACACAAGTTTGACACAGGTTGACACACCTTTTCTCGCCTTCAGTATGAAGCCACAGGTTTTGTCTCAGAATTCCTTGTCATTTTTTAACTGCCACACTTTTTGCATGTCAAATCTGAAAACCTGTGGCAAACCTGTGGCACAGTGTGGTATCATTGTCAAGGAAAAACACAGGTTTCCAGGAAAAATATCTGTGATTACCCATGGCGTACACACATAAAATCCTGAGGATTTGGAACCACCTGACACACGTTTTGGTTTCCCGAAAGGGAAAATACCTATGTAGTCGTGCAGACGTAACCTTTGCAAAACAAGTGTAGGTTCGTGCATTGTGGTGTCGTTTCCAACTATAGTACCAGCCTTATTTTAAACTGAAACTTTCTTTTTCTAACCTTTGAACATTTGGCTTCGTGTATGAAGCCAACGTCTTTCTTTACTTTCTGCCCGTACCATTATGAGTGGAGAGGTTCTTTGGATATGGTATGTCTCAAGTAATGTGTTTACTTTGAGAAGTAACCATTTTGGTTGGTATAAATGCATCAAATAAATATTTAATGTCTTCTAATTAATCTAATTACGAATTGCTGAGCAGTGCAACTAAACTGTGCAATTGTATTTTGGGACCAGTCTGCATATGACACCTACATGTTTACGTGTTAGATATGTACATATTAATAGGGTCACACGTCCGGAAAATATTCCCAGCCTTGGGGATCGAGCTGCACTGCTAGCTAGCAGCATGTGTTAGATTCAAGGTGTCTCATTCCTAAGTAGGCGGTACAACGTTGAATTATCTGAAAGATGACGTTCGAAAAACAGAAAGAAGGCGGGGCTTATTTGATTTGTAGGCGCGTTAAGATTCAAGGATGGAATGAAGTACCTTGACTATAAACTCGACCGCTATAGGTAGCTATACCGTACCGTACGACGTTCGTCGTGAAGAAAAGCAGAGATGGTAAATTTTCGGTAGTCAGCTTACGACGACAAATTTACGTCAATTATCCTTCACCAACAATTAATAAAGATTTATAATTGAATGAACACAGGCCTAGGTCTAACGTGAAAAACGTAATTCGATCGCTCGTAAGAAGTACAGTTAGCTAGAAGTTTTAGAACTGTAGAGGACTTCACTGTTCAGTTAACGTTAGGCCGTTAGAACGTGAGGCCAACTTACTTCGGCTACTGTAGCCTACGAAAGTTTTCACAACATTGGCAGATTGAGACTAACGCTAGTGCTGTAGTGTAACCGTTAAAAAGAGGGTATTGTCAACATTGACAGATTGAGACTAACACTGTAACCGTTAAAGAGGGCATTGTATTTGTAGCCACTTGTGTACTCGTTATTTGTAGCCTTACCTAAGTATGCAGGGAGCTGCCAATCCTGCCTAGGCTAGGCCTATATTATCGTCAGTATATTGTAACTGTAATTGTAACCGTATAAACTTTATTGGCGACTGGTTCGTGGCTAGCTTAGGACTAGGAATATCGTCAGTATTGTCAGGCCTTTGTTTTTGTGACTGTAATAACCTGATTGGCTGTGGTAAGGCACAATTGCAGAATACCCCACCAGATTGAAGCTCTGCTTTTTAACGGGCTACGCAGTCACGTATCCTCGAAGCCTCTTAAAATTGAATCTCGAAATTCTGACTGCTTATCCTCATAGCCTTTTAAAAGGTAGAACTTTATCCTTTCTTAAAGAAATTCTGACTGCGTATCCTCATAGCCTTTTAATCTTTTAGCCTAGTAGCCTTTCAAAAGGATAGCCATCCTTTTTTAAAGAAATTCTGACAGCGTATCCTCGTAGCCTTTTAAAGGATAGTTTTCCTTTTTTATCCATTATTCAAAAAAAATGCGACATTCCCTCTGCATATCGTCGTAGCCTTCTAAAAGGATGGTTTGACTAGGCCTATGTATCATTGTAGCCCCTTGTCCTGAAATTCCAACTGCCGGCCTGTAGCTTCTTACATTATATCCTGCATGATTGTGAGTCCATATCCTCGTACCCTCTTATGATTATATCTTGAATACGACTGCATATCCTCGTAGCCTCTTCCCATTGACAATGAGTTGTTCTCAAATAAGAAATATTTAACATATAGTATCAGCTGTTTCTGCCAACACCTGACTGTGTATCCCTTTAGCATTTTCATGGGTAGTTACGTAAATACCAGTACAGCCTATTGAAAGGTAACGTAAGTAAAACAACATTTTCAGTACTAAAGGGTTGACCTCTATAAGATGTCAACACCAACTTAAACTAGTTTCGGGAAACTTCTCACAATTAAGTTTTGATTATGTAAGGGAACCTTTAAGAATGAATGAGTTCAACATTACACAGTTACAGTGTATGCCGGAAGGAATACAGGTTTGTTGTATCAATGACAGTAACTGCCTTTGGCACCAGAATGTTTTGTTAGCTCCCACAATCTTCATTTAAAAGTTGTGATTTTCAACATTACTTTGGGAGCAAAATGTTTGGGTTTGAAGAAAATGTTATCTTGACATATCTCTGAAACTTGAAAGTTTGAATGGGGTATGGTTTAATGGTGGAAAGAAAAGAATAGTCACTTGAAGTTGTGTTTATGTGAGCAGGAAAAAATGGCAAAATCGGATCTGGAACATCAAACTGCTTTCCATGTATCGCAAGTCTTTGATATCCAACTTGCTCATTGTATTGTCATTTCTTCATTGATAAGTAGACAAAGATTTTATGAAATGAAACAGAACACCAAGAGGCCAAAACAGCAAAGCAGTAGATGTGATTCCACTTGACCGTAAATTTCCTTTGCTTCAGTGTATTGAGTGTGAAATGTAGTACTGCACTATGGAAAATACACTGATCAGAGTGTGTAATGGCTATAATATTTTTGTGTGTAGCATTACATTTTGGATAAGATTTGCCCCATTTGAAAACCACTGACCTATGGTATCTGTGAATTTGCATAGGGTATTCCTGAGTGCTGAGTGCATTGATAGTTATCCTGGGGGAAGAGTCTAAGGGCAGAGGGTGTCTCCTATCTACTGTAGGTAGGATTTTTTATGCTTTTATCTGGGTTTTACAGTAGGGCATTGTAGACATTTACTTTTGTCAGATCGAATGTAACGCAGGGCAAAATTCGAATAAGTGCCAGGTTGGGTATGCCAGTACTGCCCAGCATGCACTTTTTTTTTGTAGGATGGCGATGGAAAAATTGGTTTTTCAAAAATTTTTAAATTTGTTTCAAAATCATGGTTAGAGTTACACTTAAGGTTAGGGTTACGTGGACAGGGAATATTTGACCTGTTCTTTCATAATCTGGCGTCAGAATTACAAAAAATTAGTCGAAAAGCTGTTATTTTGGAATTAGGGGTGTGGCCAGTTTTCAAGAAGCTGATTTGTCCATTGGCATGATTCTTCCATTTCCATCCTACAAAAAAAAAATCGTGCCCAGCATGGCCACTTGGCTGGGAAGTACTGACCTTGGGTGTTCTTTGAAGAGTATAGGTTGCTTTGTAAGTTTGTGTGTTCTCAGGGCCTCTGGTCAAGGACACTTTTCATTTAGAATTAAGCTTGCTTAGGTTTGTAAGAAAGATGGTCGGTAATAGATCCTTGATATTCCCTATTTAGATTGTGATATATACTTGGCACATGTGAAATTTGGCACAAACAGTGTATATAAGCAGTAGGATAAGAACTTAAAAAAAGTTTTATGTGCTTTATTTAACTTGTCAATTTTTGTCATAAACAGGAGGAAGTCAGAGATTTGTTAGCAAAAGATCAGACCAAACGACTTGAGTTGAAGGAAAGGCCTGACACAGGGGTGTATGTTAAGGTGAGGGTTTAAAAGTGACTTTCAAGAGAGATAGTGATTTGAAAATGATGAAACTAGCTGTAGGTCTATTATGCATAGCATTAAAATGTAGAAAAAAAGCCACGTCTCCCATCAAAATCCATCAGATGTTGACAAATTTACAGGTTAATTTCTGAGCAGCACATCTCTCATAATCACACAGCTAAATATACTTGTCCTATAACTGTGGAGTAAAATCGGCCCTTTTTGGCTGAATAGTATGTCATGTTACCTTTAAGATATCTATTAAAAGCAGCCTCCAGAAGTATACTTTGAAGCATTTATATTGATCCCCTCAAATCTCTTATTTACGTTACAAAAGTTATTGATGATGTTTCTCTTAAAAAATTATTGCATATATAACAACTGCAACCATGGATTCATTTTGTACAAGTTTAACAATTCAGTAAAAAAGTGTTCCATGATTTAAGATCCATATTATTAAGCACATGTATGACTTCAAATATTGTAACATTGGTTTTGTGAATTATTGTACAACCCCAATGATGTTTTGAACACTTTTGGCATACTGTAATTGGGCTAGTTGGCCACTTACTTTCCAAAGCACTCTTTTGTGCCAGAACTTTAGGACACAGGCAGGATTTCTGGGCAGTTACATTGAACCCCACCATACTCATTCAACCGCACCAGGAAAAAAATATGCAGAAAAACTAGTACTTGATATAAACTGCAACAGAGAAGTTCATCTGTCATTGTTCATATAAGGCGCCATGTGAAAACCTCAGGCTGCAGCAGCCTCAGCCATGCTGTTTGTATACACATTACAATAGAAATAAATACTGTTTTTGTAATGTGTATACTGTGTTGGCTGAGGGAGCTGCAGCTTGTGTATTGGGACATGGTACCTTACATAGATTAAATTATAATAAATTTACTGCCACACTTTAAACTGCCTAAAACCTTTTCCAAATAGCAGTTACAAAGGATTATGGGATATGGTTTTGGTGTGCATTGTTTTTCTCAATGGCATTTTACTGTGGCCAAAAACACTAAAACTCTGTCCCACAATCCTTTGTAATTGCTCTTTGCAAAATGGTCTCTTAGTATGTCAAATTTTCCTTGGAAATTAAATGTTTAAATTAACACTTGTATATTCTTTGAAAGAATATGTTCTTATCTTTCTTCTCGTGAACAATTACTTGAATTTTTATGTCTCTTTTTTGTACAGGATCTTTCATCTTTTGTAACAAAAAGTGTCAAAGAGATAGAACATGTCATGACAGTTGGTAACACAAATCGTTCTGTAGGGTGAGTACAGATTTTACCAAAGAATTTAAAAACTTCACCGTTGTAAGGTACTTACTTGTTTGCCATTTAAACCTTGTGAAGCAGTGTTTGCAAAAGCAACAGTATTGACGATGGCAGGAAGGGGGAAGATACGTTTGGTGGAGAGTCTCGGGGGGTGGGGGATAGATGTTTTTTCTTTTCCCTGTCTACATAATTTACACTGAGAATTCATATGATTGAAAGATCTAATAGCTGTTTGCGTGCTGATCTCGCATTAAACTACTGTAACAGAGTAGAACAGAGTTTTGTTGGAAAATTTGAGATCCGTTGATACTGTGTGTATGTTTCTCACACATAACACATCTTACACATACACATCTTCCACATTTCTTAATGAAACAGGTGAAATATGAAGCCTAGAGTTATTCGAAATTTGTGTACAACTTTGAGCTGTAATTACAGTGCATGTGCACTGTTTATGCATATACATTGCAGAGCTAGGTAAAAGCTAGCAAACTCACTGTGTATGGGTTGCTGCAGTAAGGATGTTCATGTATTACCCCCCCCCCCCCCCTCCCCCTACAGAAACCTTAAATACACAGTATGCACTGTAGGTATTTTCTATCTTAAGTGTTGTCTAAAGGAGATATTGATTAACATTTAAACCTCTGTTACCACAACCAGGCTTTAAATTTGGGAAAAGGTAATTCAGTTGTGACAACAGTTGTAAAGGCCAGTTCTTTACCTTAGTATAGTGCTATGAAGATATGAAAGCTGAACATTGTTCATCTCAGAGCTATGTCTGTGATTGGCTGAAAAGAGCACGGGGGGATCATGGTTCTGATAGCCTAATAGCATGTGAAAATTTGGAAGTATGAACCGGCCATAAGACATACTGCGTGATAACTGTTCATATAGATCTTGTGTGGCACAGGTATTATAAGGCTCCATGGCCTGACAATTAGGTCAAGACATCACATTGTATGATACTTTACCTGCTAATGCTAAAATGTTAAAGGTAATAATGATAGGTAATAATGATGTGTGCCCAGTAATAATGATGTGTGCCCAGTATCATGTGTAGACTTACAGACATGCTTACTTGGGAGTATGGATTTTAGGTGAAAAATGTAGATTTTGTACATATGGAGTCCTGAAAGTTGTATTTTCAGCCTGGTAGCTGTACTCTCAGACTTGAATAATAGGATTTTCTCCTGTTTGATTTCTGTTTCTCAACAGGTCTACAAACATGAATGAACACAGTTCTCGGTCTCATGCAATCTTTATTATTACCATCGAATGTAGCGAGGTAAGGTACAAATGATGTATACCAGCTATGACAAATCAGGTATATTATTGGCCTGTATGCATATCAGCTATAGAGACTTATCATGTGACGTCAGTACGTTTAATCTGGAATGCTAACAGTCACAGCTCATACAGAAGCTGTGTAATCGATATGTGTACAACAAGAACTAAATACAATTGTGATACACTGAACGCCTGGCCATCAAAATATCCAGCAAGCAGAGAGAAGTGTAACTCAATGACGTCTTTGAAAAACCTCTAATGATTGTCAGTTTAATTACATTTTTTGTTATGTTAATGTGATGAAGTCTAACAAAAGTAAGACTGAAATGTCTTGAAAGAAAGATGTACAGAAAGAATATATACCAGTCAGCAATTTGGAGTAAGAAGTATTTGTTTGAAATGTTCATTTCTGTATGTTTCTAATGCATATTCATGATCTGTCTTTCATAGCTCGGTCCTGATGGAGAGAACCATATACGTGTTGGTAAATTGAATCTGGTTGATTTAGCTGGTAGTGAAAGGCAGGCAAAGACAGGAGCAGCGGTAAGTAACATTGATGAAATGTACTCTGATTTACAAAAATCTTTTTTTTTTCCATGGTTAGATTCATCCCACGTATACATAACTTCATGGTAAATATTTGATGAAATTGTTTATACTGATGCAAAACCCATTGACATGAGGTAGACTTGGCATAAAAAACTAACTTTTATAAATGAGAGCTTTTATAAAGTGTCCCTTTTTCTGAGTATTCATGGCCGCTGGTGGTGGCATTTTTTTTTTTTTTTCAATTCCAGCCCACTCCTGGGTTCCACACAAAACACTTCTATTTCTGAATGCTAACTGACTGTTCAACATAATAAAGAGAATACAAAAAAAAAAGAGTAAAGAACATTAATATGTCAGGATCTAAAGCAGGCAGATTTAAAATAAAGATGTAGTGGAAATAAGCAGTCATCCCAATATTTCTCTGAAGCATCAGTAAAACCTTTTGCAAACCTCCCCTTCTGTGCATTACAAGTATTTGTCATAGTATATCAGAATATAACTATTGAATGTCCAGGGCAAAGTAAGCAGTGTGTATGCATGTAATGCTTCTGTAGCAGACATTGCCACATGATTAACAAGAGCCATACATAAATTAGCATAGCACAATATATTAATTCAGACTGGAGTGACTAGGCTTTCCCTTTAAGAATGAAGTTATGTAGTAGGAAAATTTGGGAAGGACTTTGAATATGATGAAGTGACATGTTCCACTCTAAACCTGGTGCATGGTTTTTGCCTAATATAGCAGTACTAGTAATTTTGAAGACATTATCATGAGGCTAGAATTCAGTAGGAGGATTTAACCATCAGGCGACAAAAGACTTCTTTATTTTTCCCCCGGGAAAACGGCCTTTTCCCGGGGAACTTTGGCTAAACGAGCCTATTGAATTATAGCGGCATGCTGCCATTACACATTAACTGTATACCAGATGAAAGTCTTTGTACAGTTCTTTTAGTTTGAGATGCATTGTGAGTCTTTTCAAATAAGATTTAGCTCTCTATTGATTTGGATCTGTCTTGCAGGGGGAACGTTTAAAGGAAGCAACCAAGATAAACCTCTCACTGTCAGCGTTAGGTAATGTTATTTCAGCATTGGTGGATGGTAAGAGCCATCATATTCCGTACAGAGACTCTAAACTAACCCGCCTCCTCCAAGACTCCCTTGGAGGAAATGCAAAGACAGTGATGGTAGCAAACGTGGGCCCTGCCAGCTACAATTATGACGAGACAGTGACGACCCTCCGTTACGCTAACAGGGCCAAGAATATCAAGAACAAACCGAAGATTAATGAAGATCCCAAAGATGCCTTGCTTAGAGAGTTTCAAGATGAGATAGCGAGACTGAAGGAGCAGCTTGCCACCAGAGGAGGTGTAGGTGGAGGCGGAGGGAAGAAGAGGAAGGGAAGAAGTAGGAGGAGAGGGGAAGGAGGAGGTGAGGCATTTTGGAGTGAAAATTGCAAATGATTTAGCTTTCAAGTTGAGAATAGAATTTTGGAAGTTCAAGAGATTTTATAACAATTATCACTCAGTACTTGAGGGAAGGTGTTTTACCTTCTGTAGATTTAAGGTACTTAAAAGCCAGTAAGGGTTATATGCAATACAACTTTGTAGCAAGCAGCTTCTAAGCCAGTGTTTAAGCACAGATCTTTTCAGTTGTGATGTTCACTTCAGATGGATGAACCATAGATTGTTCTTATAAGGAAAGCTCACTCTTCAGGGACCTGGTAGAGACTCCAACCACAGACGTCTAGCTTATAAGGTGAAATTGCTTCATATTTTATGAAGTTGGTCCACTAAGTTATACGGCCCACCCACCTAATTCCTTCAGCTATAAGGCCCACCCACTTCACCCACTCAACTACAGGGCCCACCCCTTAGTCTGCTTAGCTATAAGGCCCACCTCCCTTAATCTACTCAGCGATAGTTTTCATCTACTTAATCCACTCAACTGTATGGGCCCATGTAATCCACTCAGCTATTGGTCCCACCCACATCATCTGTGTGGGTTAGGGCCCACCCCCTAACACTACTCAGCTATGAAGCCCACCCTTCTAATCCACTCAACTATAGGGCCCACCCCTTAACCCACTCAGCTGCAGCACCAGTACTTGTATTCTTGGTTATGCCAAACATGTTACACTATGCACACAGTGCAATAGAATGCATGGAGTTAACATGCTTCATCAAAACACTACCAGCTTTCTTGTGGCTTTCATTCTTAGAGAAAAGTTAAGTCCTCAAAAGAATTGTGTGACAGGAGTTGAGAATATGTGAAAGATTTGTATCAAAATTTTGGAGTTTGAGGTGTTGGGACCCCATATTGAGCTGGTCATTTTCAGGGGGCTGGACTCTGGAGAGTTCACCAGAAAATTAAGGAGTTGGGGTGGGGATGTTGGTTGCCTACAGTATAGTTAGTACTGGGTGTCGGGAATGGTTGCCAAAAAGTTTGAAGATAGCTTTCCTAGAAAACAACTTTTTACTGTTATATAACTAGCATTATCATTAGGGCACCATATCAATCTGCAGCAGCGATGCTTGTCATTGTACACGTTACAAGACCAGTATCAAGTTAATCTTGCTATTGTAATGTGTATTTCAACAAAGCATGGCTGAGGCAGCTGCAGCCTGATGTTTTGACATGATGCCTTAGATCTCTACCTTTGCTTACATTTTGGAATTATTTCAAGTTTGCCACTGGCACTATATTTAGTGTCATACTTTCCTTTGTTTTCATTGGCTGAGTCCCGTAGCTATGCTCTCTCTTTAAACATTTCCTTTTTCTTTTTTGTTTTTTCCTTATCAATAGTTGGTTCAGATGGAGAGATAGAGGAGTCTGATGAAGAGAATGGGCTGGATGAGGAAGAGATGTACAAGGATGCCCAACAAAAACTAGAGCAGGAGAAAGAAGCTATACTAGCCAATCAGAACATGATAGCAGAGGTAAGCTTATGAATAAACATTAAATGAAGGTGTTAAGGAAAAATTTTTATCTCTATATAAGCAACTTAATTTATTCCCTCTGTTGAAATTTTTATTCAGTTTTAATGTGTGGTTCTAAAGATATTAGGAGGTGAAAGTATACATTGGTAATCTAGTGTGAACTTGAAGCAAGCAGGATTGATGTCATCTCACATTGCTGAGCAATGCTTGTCTTCTTTGTTTTTCTATTGTTTTGACCTTTGAAATAGATCTATAATTTGTGTATGGGTAATGTAAAGTTTATAAAATCTCCATACTTTTATTCATAAGGGTAAGAAATCCTGAGTTATGGAGAAGCTTGTTTGTAAAGTTAACAGAAAAGCCAGACAGTGTTGATTAATGTGAGGTTTTGATCCCAGTTTTGCTTGTTTCAAGTCCACTTTCGGATGAAAGTGTGGTATCTTCATTTGCTTGAGAATCATGAATGGCAGTTGAATGCAACTTTCACTGTTGTACCTAGATTAAGTACTTCTTTAACATATCAAAACAAAGTTTAAGCTAAAAAACTTTTTCAAATTTTAAGTTTATGGTCAGTGTAAGCATCATTTTACATTCAGTGGTTTTCCAGCATTTAAGATTGCAGAAAATATTTGTTGGATCATGAGAATTTTCAGCAGTCAGTCACCCTTTTATTTCTGTTTGTTTAGTAAGTCTGTCATGTGGGATTTCATTCATGTGTTCAAATTTCTATGCAACTGGCAAACATGATTGCAGAACAGGTGGTCAGAAGAATGTAAAAATATGAAAGAGCATATTGCCTTAAAATACTTAAAGGTTGTACGTGCTTGTCTTATTCCAGGAGAAACAGAAGTTGGTCCAGGAGGTCCTGGCTCGTCAAGATCAGATCCGGAAGCAGCAGGAGGCAAGAGATGCCCTGCAGTCTAAAATAGAAGCCATGGAGGGTAAACTACTGGTAGGGGGTAAGAGTATCATGGACCACACCAATCAACAGGAGAGAGAGCTGGAGCAAAGAAGGCTCAAATTAGCTGAAGAAAAGGTGAGCTATTTATCTTGATTAATAAGTTGCATTCATCCTAATTTCATAGTTTAGTGAAGGGTTAATTTGGTAAAGCACAAAGGGGTGTGGAGGGGGAGAATTGAGGCCTTGTGTCAAAAGCTTAGTCCTAAGGAGTATTCGTAACTAAATGCTGAGGTAATTTGAAGTGACTTAGGGTTCATCAAAAATCCCTGCCCTCTCCCAGTGCCCATAATGAGCCCATACATTGCCATCAAATGAAGAGGGGTGTCTCTCATCAGTAATTCTCCTTACTCTCTGATGAGGGTCATAGGTGAGAGGGTTGGTTTGGATGTACTTGAGTCACCATGGTTAGGTGTTGATGTCTTTTTTATCATTTCTGCATTCATCATTTACAAAAGTTTTTCTCTCATCTATCTGTCACAGAGGATAGAGCGTGAGATGCAGCAGAAGCTTGAATCTAAAGATGAGGGTACCCTTGAACTTAGAGATACGTATTCATCACTACAACAAGAAGTGGAAATAAAAACAAAGAAACTGAAAAAGGTAAGTGCAGGTATTCAAGATGTGAAAATTTAGAAGAAATAATTCCTCTTAAATCAGCTCAAAGTGTCATTTAATAATTGTCTGCTGTATGTTCTCACTTTTAGTAAAAAATGTGTAACCTTTTTTTCGTATGGTGGTAAACTGGTTTGTATAATAGTTAAGTGCTTACTTTGTACTGCCATTAGAGAAGATCATTAGCAGTAAAATATTCCTTTTTGGTTTCCTCAGTTATTTGCCAAGCTGCAGGCTGTAAAGAGTGACATTCAAGACCTGCAGGAGGAGCATGTCAGAGAGAGGCAGGAATTGGAACAAACACAGGATGAACTGATGAGAGAACTAAAACTCAAGTGAGTGATGTCAAATGATCAGAAAAATTGTGAAATTGTGCAAAAGAAATACTTTTGCAGAATCTGTAAAAATGATGTCTAATATTTCACATGTTATAAGTTTTAAGTATTTTGTTAAATATTTTCATGTTTCTATATTTGTTTCTAATGTCTGTTTGGTTGGTATCTTCTCTATCTACATGTAACACATATTTTGAGCCTCTTTACTCAAAAGAGATCTCTTCTCTAGTGTCCCAGTTTTTCCTTGTTTTGTATCATTGTGACAAACCTTCCTTCAACAATCCATGATCATGAATCGACAGCTACTACTTTCCATCATAAGACTAACTGTAGTCAGAAATAAGTTAGATCTTTACAGTTACAGGCACAGGAAGACTGGAGGTTGTGGGGATGTGGCAGTCTCTGCCCAGGCGGCTTGATTTAGATACATATTGGGCTTGTTAGTATCTGAGATCTGTTTCCCGTCTTCAGGACCGGTCACCAAACTTTTCCAAGGGCTGCTTTCTACAACCAGTCCCCACCTGCTTCAGGGACCATATTTATGACAATTCTACTAGTATTCAGTATTTTAGTTTACATCCCATTTTGGTTTCATTATTCAACTTGCTTTCTGTGTAACATATTTTTTTCATCAGAGTGTTGATCATTGATAATTTCATTCCACCGGAGGAGAAGACAAAGATTGCTCAGAGAGCAGAGTTTGATGAGGAAGGAGACCAGTGGGTATTGAGACTGTTGGCTAAATCTGAAGGGTAAGAGATGGCCATTTCTCCATACCCCACATTTTCCTTTCCAATTCTACTGTCTGCATGGGAGAGGGGAAGGTTGAAATCCTCCAGTGAAACTGTCACATCCATTAAGGATGAAGGAATTTCATGGCATTCAAAATGAGGGTATATTACCTAAGGCATAGTTTGATCCCCCATTCCCCTCCCCCACCCACTCCTTTGGACAACTCCCAACCTGACACCATCCGGTAGGACAATTTCAATTCCAGATAGTTTCCACGCATATAAATCCAACTGCAACAGTCGCCCCTGTGACAACTCCACTGCAAAGTTAGGAATTGTCTATGGTGGTAAGTTTCAGGGATGGGAATTGCTGAAGGGGTAGGGGGCCAGGGGGGAGAAGAGTTGTCCCAAACTGTGACTTGATAGGATGAAAACTTTTGGGAAGTAGTTGCTTTCTTTGGTTCAGTCGTAGTGCAACTATGTGGTCACTGTGTAAGAGTGCACTACCTGTTTGCGAAACTGAAATTCTGCTTGCAAGGTACAAGTAAAGACTCATGCTGGATTACTTGTAGGTGGAAGGTGAATGTCAACAAAGGGAGTCAACAGTCAAAGAGTTACAGTTGTGTCTTTGTTTAGGGAAGGTGAAGGGACAGGGTAAGGTTGTAGGCACAGGGATGGGAGGGTTCTTCTGAGAGCAATTTTAAAAATGATCTTGTCACTAGTATTGAAATAATGTTTATCAGTATGACGACTGTTACCATTTGGGAGCATGGAGTTCCAGTCTATTTCCCCCTCCCCTTCCCCTGCACCCCTTTTATTGATATACCTGTGACTTGTATACATGCAAAACGGACACAATATTTTTGCCAGGCTGCTGCAGTGGTTTACAAACAAAATTGTGGACAGACATACAGGTTGCCTTGCGTTAGTCTTTAGTTCTTCATAAATATGATTGTGCTGTTCTTTTATGAATAGAACCAATTTCAGTTGGATGATAATGTACACCTTTCTATTATTTTGACATATCTCTAGGCCCCAGCAGATGGCCAAACGACCAGTGTCTGCAGTAGGTAATAGGAGACCAGTGACTGATTATGCAAAGATGGCAGCACAGATGGGTGGCAATCCTAGGTACAAGGTATGTCGACTGAATATGTATGAATACGTTGAATATTCAGTATGTCATTGAAATGATTATTAGGAATGTGACATTGCAATAGAGTATAGATTTCCATTGTTCTTTGTAATTCATCAGTGCTACTTCTTGTGCCAGCTAAGCTGTTTTGTCTACTTTGTTACAAAGTGTGTCAATAGATTTTCAGTGAGGTTTACCATTTGCCTCTTATTCACAGTGATAAGTTGTACCTTAAAGGTCGTGTGACGTGCCACCAAAAGAGCTGTTTCACTTGTCAGTTAAAGAACTAAGTCCTCTAATCAAAGATCCGTTGGAATTACTTCAACATCTTTTAGATGTGGAGTGTTGCACAGTGTAATGATTTCTTTTGTTAACCCTGTATAAATTATCTCTTAATTTATTTGATGGATTTTAATGGAAATTGCAGCTATTTTCTGGATTGTTAAATCTTTTTACATTGAATATCCAACTATATTATTTTCATATCACACAACCTTTAATATATTTTCCCTTTGAGTATTCATAAAAAGTAGTACTTCAAAGCATTAAAAAAAGTAGGATATGAGTAGGATCAAGAGTTTTAATAGAAGAGGATAAAAGTAGGATATTGTTAACCAAAAATGTTGGGCAAAACTAGGACTTTAATGAGCTTTCATTCATCCTTACTCGACAATCTTAACAGCATCACTACAATTCTTGTAGGCATTTGTTTTCAATGATTTTCACATCATATTTTATGCATTTCTTTTATATAAATATAGACCTTATGCATTGAAGTCACAGGACATCATTTTTGAGGATAAATAATGCACACTGCACACTGCACACACAATGTAGACTTGACATGGGCGTATCCGACTTGATTTGGTACACAAATCATCCGCCTGCATTTGTTGGTGTAAGTTGCAATGATGCTAAGATGATGCTAAGATGCATATGATGTCACAGAACACTCTGTGTTCTATGACATCATATGCATGAGGTATATTGGGTAAAGTAAGATTTTCAGGAAAAAGTAGGAGAAAATGAAAAGGAAAATATTTTAAATAGCAGTCACTTGAAAGCCTCTTATATGTTTTTGTGTCATGAAGTGCAACAATAAAGCTGAAAGTTTACTGGAGGAAAAATAATGGTTTGATATTTACAAAGATTTTGATGCTTTTAATCTGATCAAGTTAATGGAGTGAAATACTTCCTTCTTCCTGATCAGGCTGAAAACATACTTCAGGTGGAACTTGACATGCCGAATAGGACAACAAGAGACTATGAAGGTCCCACAGTGGCCCCCAGGGTCCAGGCAGCCCTAGATGCAGCCCTGCAAGATGAGGATGACTTGGATTTAGAAATTCAGTAAGTTTCAGGTTTTCATCAAAATGTTTTGCATCAATATATCAGTGTATGACCCATCCATGAATTGGTATGCAAATTTTAGGGAAATCAGTACATATAAAGTTGCTTACAAATTTTTACAGTTCCCAAACTCAGGCCCATATACCATGTAAAAAACTCATTTCTGTACAAAAGTACAAACCAGTGTACGACAGGAGGACCATGTTAATCAGGAGATAGCTTCATAATTGGTTCCTGCTACATTCACATGCGGTGAAACAGAGTGAGGGGGAAACCATTTGCTTTAATATTTAAAAAATGCATTATGTGGAGATCAATAGGAATATCAGGATAATGAGCTTTTCCCATTGTAACATCATACTAGAACTTGAGATAAACATGGAAAAAAAAGTAGTAATAACTTGATGAGAATTTTGGATGTGAATACAGCATCTGCTCAAGAGGTACTATAATCATGGTTATTTCATAACTGCTCTTCTCTATTCCCATTTTCTCCATTAGGCCATCTGTATTTAGTAATCGGAACAAAGGCAAGGTCAAAAAGGAAAAGAACAAAGCAAGGTGAGGATTGTTTTTTTGTGTGTGTGTGTGTGTGTGTTTTTTTTTTGGGGGGGGGGGTTGGGGGGTTGTCTTGTTTTCTGTACCTGCAGGTTTTCAATCATTGATGTTACTCTTTATTTAATGCTGCTATTCAGCAATGATGTGGAATGTTCCATTCTTCCCAAAAGTGTAAAATGTGTTCCCTTACCATGTAGAAAAACAAAAGTCAGCCAGAAAGCTGTAATTTCAAAAAACACATGGGTACAGAAATTACTGAACCTTTTTTGAGCAGTTTAAAGAAAAAGACTTATCAACATTGAAGTAAAGCACCAGGTAGGCTGAGTGAAAGATTGAATGAAATGAGCTGGAAATGACTCTTCTACACATCATGGAATTTTGCCAAAAGTGTGAGATTTTTTCCACATAGTATAAAATATCAAAAATCAGAAAGCCATAAGTATTTTGTTGCCTGCAGTTGCTAAGAGACCATGTTAAAATATCAGGCTGGAGCTGCTTCAGCCATGCTCTCTTGTTACAGACTAACAATAGCAGGATTAACCTAATGCTGCCACAGTATTGTAATGGGTATAGTAACAAAGCATGGCTGCAGCTGCTTCAGCTTGGCTGAGGGAGCTACAGTTTGGCTGTTGAGACATGGTGTCTGAGGCATAGGCACAACCCTTAGTGAACCTGACCCTGTGCAATCTTAACCCTTTCAGCAATGAATAATATGAGTGTTTGTGTGTTCACTGTGCACTTCATTAATTTTCAAAATGTTCCCCCATTTGAGGACTTTACTGTCAATGTAGAATGCTTGAATTGCACTTTCAAATGAGATAGAACCTACCTCATTCATTGTTATGCATATGAAACAAAACAACTTGCATAAAAGTATGCAAATTTATGCAGATCACTTTTGGTCTTTCATTCATTTCTTCTCTCATGAACGGGTTCAGTAAGTGTGCTTCAGCAGAATGGAACCCCAATACATTCCCCATGCACTGGTATATACTTGAATATCTTTGTTTGAATAATTCTGGAAACATGTCTAATCCATTCTGGCTATTATCATCATTTCTATAATCCCTACCTGTGTGTATAACACTTGCAGCACTAAAATAGTCTTAGTAGTAGCCTAGCTTGCCTTACTTGGATCATGGCTAATTGCATCACTTTCAGTGACTTTAGGCATTACACTAATGTGAATGAATGGGAGGCACACAATTTATTTCCACCATTGTTGTCCAGATGAAAAGCTTATTCCCTTTTCTGTTCCTTCTCAAAAACTATTTTTGTCACTATCAAGAATTTCCTCAGCATTAGGAGATTAGGAGATTAAGTTCAAAGAGAACTTTTCAGCTAAAGAAAATTCTCTTTTACCTGTGTCTGATGTCTAGAAAACCATAGTTTTAAACTCGGAAATTGTGCTTGATTAAACAAAGTATCTGTCTTGCACATGCAGTCTCTGTTATGGTATGCTTCCCTTCCCGGCATGCACTGAACATCGAAGTTTTCCAACTCGTCTATTGGGTTTTTTTTAAAGGGGGTAGCTTTTTCCTCGGCTGTCCTCCCACTGGGCCTAGGCTTCCGATCAAAATCATGTTCCCCAGGATGGGAGGTCAGGTTGTGGCCTGGAGTGAGTGCCCTTGGGCAGACTAGTTAAGTGGGCAAGTTTGCTCAAGATTGAAAGGTGTTTTTGAATCTAAGCATTTTCTGTAACTCTTTTTCAGACCAAAAGTGAAGAAGTCAGGAGGGAATTCAGAGCTGTATCCCACTGCCAGGGGCTTGATAGCTAAATGAGAAGATGTGAAAGCCAGATGAGAAATTTATGAAAGGTGGAAAAGTATTCAGTTGGGCCTAAAGTTTGTGAAAAACTTGGGAGATATATTATAAAGAGTACAAAACAATGTCAGCATTGGTCATTGCTGCCCCTTAATTCTTACCCACCTCTCCATTGACCCTTTTTCAAATAGCAATAGCAAAAGATTATAGATAGGCTTTTAGTATGTGCCATTTCTGTCAATGGCATTTTATTGTGACCAGTAGGATGCATACCAAAATTTTATCCCATAAGCCTTTGTAATAGCTATTTGAAAAAGGGTCTATTGAAAAATTTATGTGACCTCCATATGGCATGAAATAAAGATTATAAGTATAGCGATGGGGTGTTGTCATTGGATGCCGAAATGTAATTGTCCACCACTTGAAAGTTGAAACAAAGCATTTTGTGTGTGAATTGATAGGCAGCTGGTTTGTTGATCAAATTGTAATCTAAATGGGGTCACAGAGGAGATTTTGTGTGTATAAAGTAGTAAATGCTAAACAGGGCTGTGTAGAATGCAGTTACTATTTGATACACAGTCACCAAAATGGCAAGAAAGGGGGAAGGGGGCTGTACAGAATTCAAAATCAGTCTGTAAGACAGACATAACATTGCGTGAAAAAACGGAATTAACTCCTGACCACTGGACTGAAACATGAGATGTTGAAACAGTTCAGGGAAGGATGGTTTAAAACAAAATTTACTGTGTCTATGTAAAATATGGCCTTAATGTATTCATTTCAATAAGCATAGCATTTGAAATTGTAGCACAGTTTAGAATAGGGGATCAAACCTTGCTGCTGAAAATGAAGAGAAGCCAGTCAAAGGAAGTGGGTCCAAATTTCATCAGAATACTTAGATTAAGTACTCCCATTAACTCATACAAAAGTAAATTTCCTGCCCAGACCATTTTTGTAGACACCAGTCAAAACTTCAGGCTGCAGCTGCCTCAGCCAAGCCACAACCACCTCAGCCATGCTTTGTTGCTGCATACCTCACAGTAGCAGAATAACTTAATGCTTCTATAGTAATATGTATGGTAACAGCATGGCTGCAGCTACTGCAGTTCCTGCAGCTTGGCTAACTTGACATGGTGTCTTCATTAGCAGGACTTATCATGATCAACCTGAGAGTGAGGGGTGAAGGGCAGTGTGACGCATGATGCTGGTGTCAACAGTACACTGTCTGTTGTCACTGTATGGGGGAGGTGGGTGGGGGCATTAAGGGGGTGGAAAGAATAGTAGGATAAGTTTTCAATTAAAATATGCAGTATTATATGGATTACATACATTTTAATTTTAACCTGAAAAGAACAAGAATGGGTCCTTCCTTCCTCACACTGAAAAGTAGTTATATGTAAGTTTTTAATGGTTTCTCAGTTTTGCATACTATATTACAGTGCGTTTTACAAAGATTCCCCGTTGTGACCCAAAGGAAAGCCTTTCCCTTCATGGCTTTCTGGGTGCATTGTTACACTATTGATATAATATCAGCTAGCTCTAAACTGTGTCTTGCATGTCAGGTAAGTGATCCTTGCTCTATAAAATGTGTTGTAAATTAAACTTTTTTTACTTTTTTATACCACCACTTTCTTACAGTGTTGTCAATTATTGTTTATCCCTATTTGGTTTTAAGTAAAAAAAAAAAAAAAAACCATGGGTGCCACTTCTTTCAAAAGTAAGTAAGAAAAATGAGCAAAGTTTTCATTATGAGGATGATAAAAGAGAGTAGTATCAAGATTCATTCTAAACATGACAGGGCAACACTCTCCGGGAGAATTCCCATCCACATAATTTTCCCTGGGTAGTTCCTAGCTTAGATGATTCCAGCCCATAGACATTCCCCACCCATGGAAGGAACCCCTCAAATAACTTACTTCACCAAAAAATCTGGAATGTGAATTGCCTGGGGTAAAAATTGTCCAGGTTAGGAAGTGTCCACGGGGAGTTGTGCCTGAACCGTTTTGACTCTCATGAAACACATGGTATCTACATATCTAGTTTGTTAGTCAAAGTGAATACACTTTATATGATTTACCGGGTACATGTTAACGTGCTGTTCCAAACAAAATGATTTTTAGCAAATCTATTTTGACAATTCATTCTTAATTCAAAACTCAGATGTTTTATTTTTTCATTCTTGAGAATTGCAAAAGTTGAAAAACCATCATTTTATGTATTCTTTCACACATCATCACACTGTTAGAAACCTTCAACCACCCTTTCAACTTGGGCACCATTACATTGGACTGTCTTATCATCTATAGGAATAGAACAACCCTTATACTCCATTACACACCTTTAAGGTCTGTTGGAAGCGATGAAAATAGTTGTTTTACTCAGCAATGGTAGATTATGATTCCCTGATGAAAAATCCATTGGAACTATTTGAATATCTGATAATCTTCTCAAGACATTTACCATTCAAATTTTCACCATTGCTGAGGTTTCTCATTAGCTGTACAAATATTATGATGTGGGGTGTTGCACAGTGTTGGTATAACTTTTGTTAGTTCCTGTGTAAACTATCTGTTTATTATTGTATCAGCTTATAGTCACAAGTTGGTTTTAATGTGGACATCTTCAAAATAGTAAGTAGCTTAATCCAAAATAAACCCCACAGGACATGGCATCATTCCAACTGTCCTTGGAATGAAGGTCACACAAACAAAGGATATCATATTACATATCTTGTGAACCTCTTCCTACATCACAGATTTGCATATGTAGCTCATGTTTATTCATGATAAAAGTGCAAAAACAGTAATAATTTTAAAATGGTCAATATTTGATGGATTTTGATGGGAATTGCAGCTATTGTTAAAGTTTGTAATGCTTCTCACATCAAGTAGGAAGGTGTGGCAATTGCATGTCCACAGACCTTTAACCGCAAAATCTTTTGACCAATACACACTATTTTGTCACCTGTAGGAATAGAACAACCCTAATGCACTACTAGACCCCTTCACTATTCTATAAGCTTTTGATGATACCTTCTGACTATCTTTTCATCAATAGCAATAGTACAACTCTGGCACACCATTAGACACCTTGACCTTCCTTTCAACTGTAGACTATTAGATGCCAGGACTATTTTGTCCCCTGTAGGAATAGTCCTTTCAATACACCTTGAATTCCCTCAAATACTTTTTGTTTATGCCACTAGCTGTACTCAGTTTTTCTTTTATTTACTAGCCAGTAGACATACAGAATTTACAGTTTTTCAGATTATTTTTAATTGTAGTGTGCTATACTTACATTAAAGCCACCTGTATACCTCAAAAAGGGTTGTTATGAATACTGCCAAAATACATTCAAACAGAATTTTCAAAACATTTACAATGAAACAAAATGTGAAGTATTTATGCAAAAATGATGTGAAGGCATGATTCCTAGAAGATATTATTAGTTTGGTCAGATATTCAAATAGTGGATTCATTTATTGTATTCCAGTGTAAAATGTGGACCTTTTGTCTGCAAGTTGGACATCTAGTTGACTTTCGATATTGTGTGTGAGATACGATGACAGATAAGGTATTATATTGGCTGTAAGCTTTCACTCCCAATGAAAAGAGAAGTGATGCTTGTTTTAATATCAAAATGTTAGGTACAGGACTTTCGCATAGATAGAAAAGGTTGGGTTTCAATGATGCAATTCAAATTAAGACGAGACTTTATTGAAATAGGTCAATTCCATTCATAATATCCTATCTGCTTCAACATTTTGTGCTATTAATTCTACTACCCTAATACAATGCACTCTATTGTTAAAAAGGTATTATGCTTAGATAATGAAATATGTCAAAAACAACCTACCTACATGAAAAAGTTAATTTCTATTGTTTAAGAACTTTATTTTTGGAGAAAAACAGCTCACTTATATTGCATCCTTTCATCCTGAATCAGAGGTACATCTCTAACACAAATATCACATATTGAACATGTTGCATGCAGTGGGTTCTACTGCCACTGTATATCTATGAGATCTACAATCCTTAGTAAGCTGTTGTTTAGTATTCCTATTCCTACTCCATCCATTAGAATCAGGTCCTTGATGTATTTGAGTGCAATATTTGGTATCTTGTATGTGTTTATATTGTATTCACTGTTTTGTTTAGATACTTTTTAGTAGAGCACAATATTAGAAGTATGAAGGCAGTGGTCCAATATTTCTTGGGGGTAGGGGGCAGGGGACGGGACAGGGGAAGGATGTCACCGAGGATGACATAGCAATGTGTTTAGCAGTAATTCTTGTGGTCCTCCTCCAGACAAATTTGGAAGATAAATGTAAGACATGAAATTATCCTTTAACATTTTTAGAACTATGTTACATTTTTTGAGGATTAATCAATAAATTTCTGCTGAGGGCAGCACACTCCCACGGGCAAAGGTCACTTTGCACAGCTTATACATTTTTCAACCTCAGACTCCACAATCTCTCAAAGATTTTATCTTCAAAATTCATTTCTTCCTTTCAACATTTTTCATCTTTCACCCTCCGATCTTTGTACAACTGTTCTTCCTTTGTCAGCAAGACATGGCAGCATTCTGTGACAAAGATGATAGGCTTATAAATAAATGTAAAATAATTGTACAAGAAAACAAAGTGTGATCAAAAATAATATTGTATCAAAGTTATATGGTCTTTGTTTTTCCTTTATTTGTGTCCTTGTTGCCATGTTTGATAGCCTACACACCATTTTAATCTCACAAACATTGTAAAATGTTTAAAATCAATACTAGACTTGAAGGCTTATCACAAGTGTGTCTCCCGTTGTGGGTATTAGTACAGTAGGAGTACAAATCTGTTTCCAACTGTGAAAAAAAAAATGCAATGGCACAAGTATGTAACCTTCATAATATGCCAGCGAGGGTACAAATATGAATGAACTGTCATGAACACAGGTTGCATGCAAAAAATTTTGCAAATAACTGGTATTGCATGTTGCAAAATGCTACATTCTTTCAGTGATGCAAACTTCAAAATATGTTGCATAAAATTGTGATGCACTGTGACAGCCAGTCTATTAAATTACAAAGGTAATGAAGTAACCACACACAATGAGGCAAACAGCTGCTATTTATGAACAATTACCCTCAAGAATCATATTGGTATGACACAAAGTTCTTGGTATTTCAGTTCTTTATTTGTCATCACACAAAATGGTGCATCCTTGGGGTCAATGTTGGTCAAGTACAAAATATCTGACAACTTTTTCTTTGCAAGGTATATCTATCCCCTGCATGATTTTTCAATATTCCCAAGGGTTAAATTCCTAGTTTTCCTGCTAAACATCTGAAACTTAATGAATTTTGCTAAAATTTTCAGGATATCCTTTTTATAGGCCAGACCATTCTCACAAATATTTTGGGAATTTTCTGAATCGGTCAAGCAACAACTTCCTGCCAAATTGGGTGATTTGACAAGGAATGACCCTTTTGTTTCTATCAGTACATGATGTCTGAACTTTTTGTACTCACAAGTAAGCACTCATGAGGCAGAATTGCCATTTTGTTTGATCACTTCCTAATCTGGTATTACAACATCACAGAGCAGCTATAGTGAGAAAGGCCTAGCTACATTTCCGTTGCATCATGTATTATGTCATGCAAAGTGGGAGAGGGGTTTTTTACTGATAACATAATATAGAATACATCTCAACAAAGAGTGACATTTGATGCCAAATAAATATTTATATATTCTGATGACAAATTGGAATTATAAAACTATGAGTGATGCTTAATGGCACATAAAGCAAATACTTCCTTGTAACCATGGAGCTCACCAGTACAGCTGGTTTCCCTTAGCAACTACAGCTGTTGCCATTGGTTGCTATTGCAACCTAACAAACATAACACACATTGTACATCATCACCAAGTACCATGTCAAAACCTCAGGCTGCAGCTGCCTCAGCCATGCTTTGTTGCTACACACATTTCAAAAGCAGGATTTGCTTAAAGTGGCACATTGAGTTGGTTCATGAAATTCACCAAATTCTGCCAAACCTGTTAAGTTTTCTTCACATACTAATGACAAATGGTCAAACTTACACAATCCCCACATCTTGCAAACAAATAAATGTTTCATTAGTGAGTAATAAACAATTCAATTTGGTTTTCAAAAATTCGTGACCAGATACTTTTTCAAATTATGCACACAACCGTTACAAGCCAGGATACCAAATAATTCAAAATTTTAGCTTTATGCGTAACTATTGGATGTGAAACTTGACTAATTATGCTAATAATAATCGTCATGTGGTAGTACCCTTCAACACCCTCGTTAAGTTATCAATATCAACTCAATATGCCCCTTTAATACTTTTTAACAATATTTGCATTTTTACTGTGCCAATACCAAGAAGCTGCACATATTACTCCTGCTCAACAATAAATCTTCCCAGAGACAATCCCTTCAGTGCTGCAGCAGCTCTGATGCCAAGCCCAATGACAATTTACCTCACAGGTACCCATTTAACCCCTGGATGGAGAGACACAATTGAGATGAAGCTTGCCCAAGGATTAAACAAAATGATGCACACAGGAGTCAAACCAGCAATCCTTGGATCACAAGTCCAACACCTTAACCAATAGGCCAACATGCTCTCTATACTGCTGATGTAATGTGTATCAAGAAAAAGCATCCCTGCAGCTGATGCAGCCTGGATGAGGGAGCTGCAGCTTTGCTATTTTAGCATAATGCCTAAGTTGAAGGAGGGCCTTGTTAGGTTCCTCCATTATACAACTAACATTTCAAAACAGACTTGTGGTGTAAGTGCATCATCTCTGGTAGTGACTATGAGTATACAACCTTTGACCTGTCCTGTATGACAACATGTGAAAAATCATGAGGTAGAATTGTCATTTTGTTTGATCAATGCTGATCAGGCATTATAACATTGCTCATAAGAAAAACAGCGTGAAAGGCCTGGCAACATTTCCATTACATAACAGATCATGCCATGCAAAGTGGTATTAAGGGGATTCACACTGATAATATGACACAGAGTACTTTTTAAGGAGAAGTGACATTTGATGCCCAAGACATAAATATTTATACATTCTGGAAATAAAATAAAAGTACAAAGCTTTAGGTATGACTGGAGGAAATTTCTTTTAAAGATCTCATGCCTTTGTTATTTTAAAACAAAATTAATCTGGTACTTAATTGCTCTTCCCTATCAGTAACTATATGTACTGTTTCACTTTTAAATAGTGACAATATTTCAGAAGAAAAGTTGACTCCACAATGTTACACAAACTATTGCAAAATTTTCAGCAGTAATGGGAAAATTTTCCTAGGTCTCCTTCAAAAATGTTCATTAATACTCATTTTGAAAAAATACCACTTTGAATATCAAATGAGTCATGATTTGGGGCAATGAACAATAGTAATTCCAAAATAAAATGCTCAGGCATATAGAACAGCCTATTATTCATACTTTATTCATACCACAAGCTTTGTGAAAGACCTGTGCATTTGTGGAATATTTCCACAGCCTCAGCTGCCAGTCAAATGAATCACATGGGATTTCCCCAAGAGTTTTAAACTTCCAGGCAATTCAGAAAAATTTAAAAAGAATATTTCTAGGGTTATAATAATATCTGTTTCAGATGGATAACCTTACATTATTGGTTAGGTTACAGTACTTTACACTGAAAAGATGACAGCAAAGCACATAAAACATATCTTAGTACATTGCATACAAATGTTTTCACACCAAAGTTTCATTTAAGCATGACTGCCCTTATCCAATCCTTTTGGCCACAACACTGCAATATATCATGTCCTTTTCAATGATATCTTATTATTCAACATCAAATTTTATTTGGAAACCTGTCGATTAACCCTTAAAGTTCATATCATGCTTTCCATAAATCACAGTATGATTTACAGGTTTTCTTTTGGTTGAAATCACAAACCTCGTAATAACTGTTCCTGGATTATCACCTTTAGATGACTCTTGTATAAATGCCATGACCCATCTGGAGAGTAGTCAGGAGCTGGGGGGGGGGGGGGGGGGGAGGGATGAACCCCTTTTACCTACTCCTCCAAAAGTTTTACTAATGTAAATAAGTGGAATGATTTATGTTCCTGTAACTGATGAGATTGCAAGATTTGACATTCTCTTATCAAATTTCCTCCCTAAACCTGTCTATGAATCATGGCATTTTTACATGACACCATCAATGAATGATACAGTTTCATGTCCAATTTTATGCTTGGTCCACCTAATATATCCCAACACCAGGCCACTCTTAAAGACAGTTTTATTTCAGATGACACCCAGCTGTTTCCCAACTTCAATAAAGGCATCCACACATTCATCTATTTCTTCCTCCGAGTGTACTGCTGAGAGCTGAACTCGTATTCTTGCCAAGCCTGAGATGAAAGTTAAAAGTAAAATATCACAAATATTGTATAAAAAGTGACATTTTTCCAGGCAACCAAGAGGCCTCAGCATCCCTCATCTCTACCAACATGAAGATCTGGGTTAGGTAATGTCATGTCATACCCTACACAGACACACATTAGTAGCAGACCCTGTTTATGGTTGAGGTACACCTTTGTACAATAACCCACTGTAGCAGGCTCATGTGGCAAATTCATTTCTTACTAGAACCACAATTTTCAACTTGGGAGGACATCAGACAAGAATCAGCTAACTGTGGACTGCATGAGTGCACTTGCCTGACACTAGAAATAAATGACCGCCACTCACAAATGTAACACAATTCCACCTTGCGCTACATTGCATCTGGCACATGCAAGTCTCTTGGATATCCTCCCTCCTGACCCCCTTTAACCCCTTCCTGGATGGTGGTCAGTGTGTTGAGCACTCAGAACATCCATCACAACATTTGATGACAAGTTTCCAACACTTTCAGAAAATCTGTGGTTTTAGCGCCCTCTATATGCATACCTTGGTTTCATCAGGAGTAGTACCTACACTATACACTTTCCACTTCCTTTTTCTGAACCCCCCTCCCCCTTTTTTTCTGATCTTGTCCCCCTCATGTGACTTCTTGAAAGGGTTCTTCTACCATGAAGGTGTTATGAATGGAGTAAAAGCAAAGTCTCTGTTGCTCAGTGTAATTGTTCAACCCCATTGTTGGTTAAGTCTTCACTCGCGTTTTTAACACGTTTATAATTCCATTTAGTTCTTAACCCTTAATCCCACACTTTCTTTGTCCCATTATTCCACGTAATCTGCTTTTACATCTGTCACATGTTCCAATGCAACAGAATCCAAAACTGTGAAAGGAACAACTGTTATCCTAATTTACTCATCATTATATATCGATGAGTTTTTCAAAACAATGCGAAGTTGACTAAGAGTACATAAGCTAGAAATAGATGTGGAGTCTGTAATTATCTCAACAGTTACAAAGTCCCCAGAATAAAGGAAAATTGACATTCTTTTCCAGTGATACAACCAATTCCTCTATGAAAATATACTCGAGGCTAAGAAAACTAAGAAATATTTAATTAGTAAAGCTTCCACCTTTCCCAACATTACGTGATATCACCCTTACTCAAATTGCCCACCACTGAACAGTGCAAAACCCGACCTACTGAGGGAAAAGTTGGGATTTTACATGATGTTCGCACTAACAGACTATAGCCTAAAACTTGGAAAAATCAATAAAATATGATAAAACCTGATAAGGGTCCACAAAGGCTATAACCCGTGGGTGCGAACATCAAGTAATCCCGACCCCCCCCCCCCACCCACCCACATCCCAGAAGGTCAGGTTTTGCACTGTTCAGTGAAAGGCGATTTCAGTAAGGGCGATATCATGTAATGAATCTTTCCTGATAACATTACTTAGCTCATCGTGAAGCTTGATCCTTACTTAGTTTTATGAAATTGACAAAAATAACTTATACAGTTCTAACTTAAAAATTATGGCAAAAAAGTAGTACGGCTATGCTAAGGTTAATATGGTAGTGAATGATCTTGCCTATAGCTGTTCGTTATCCTTAGGTAATCCCAGATTAAAGCCCTTTGTAGCAGCTAATGAGGGTTTCCAGCTTTGGAATGTCACAACTTATGACAACCTCAAAAGGGTATTAACAAGCCACTTTTACTCCATTCGTAACAGCTCCATGCCCTTCGTATTTACTTTAACTTGCCATGATCTGGCTTTCACAATTGTTTAGGTTTAATTTTGTTTCATATTTTTCTTAGTTTTGTCTTACTTCCACAAAGTGCCATGCCTATCTTGCTGTGGTAGAGTGTAAGAATCATTACCATTTATCATCACCAAATGGGAAGAAAAAAATCTCTCTTGGTGAAGATCTGTCTCATCAAAGTTATATCAAATTCACTGTCAAACAAGATGTTCAAAAAAGTAACTCATGAAAGAAAGTCATGTCCTCACCTTTTGGAACTACTGGGAAGCTAAAACCAATCACATAGATGTCTCTCTTTAACATTTCATCTGCAAACTTTGATGCCAAGCTTGCATCCTTCAACATCACTGGAGATATGGGATGATCTTTTCCCTGAAAACAGAAAATACATATGGATTATAGTGGAGACTGAGTGACTTTCAGACTTACACTGAAGGAGGGGTGGAATACATACAAAAGTGACCTAAATAATAATAACTGACTCAAGAACAACAGATTATACCAAGTAAGGGGACCTCAAAAAACTTCAAAGAAGAAATTTTGAAGATGCCAAATTGTATTCAAAGTTAACATTGCTGAGGCCTGCAGCAAGCAATACAGTCTCTGTCAAATGGCATGCTAAGTCCTACAGGATGACTGACTAGCTAGTCGGACATGGTAGTAAATATTCCATTCCTGTAGGGATGTGGCAAAACAGGTCCTGCAGGGTCACATGACTAAGTCTGTAAAGAGATGGTTAGATCATGCAGGAGAATATTATCAATGGTTACACAAGGTGACATACTAACACCTGTAATGAGACATGGCAGATCATGTGAGGGTATTGTAAGGTCATAAAAGTTTTCATAATTTGTTCTGCAAGGTGACATATCATAAATGCCTTTAGAGTGACATGCCATGACTATGCAGGGATGGATTGGGAGGAAAATAAGGCATATTCAGTCCTGCAGAGTAGAAAATGAATAAAGAGTGACATACTATGTCACTCATGGTGACATTTCACTTACTGTTAAAGTAAACCCAGCTGCCGTCATCTTGTCACGGAATCTTTTAGTATTTGCTGCCAGCTTAGCAATTAGAGAGTTATCTGCCATAATTAAGTCAAATACCTGGAAAGGAAAAATACAAAGCATTTAATCATAATAAAATAAGCAACAAATCTGAGATCAATTTCCTTCAAGTTGCCATACATATGTGTAACATTTACACTGAAAATATCTTGGGACTGTAATTTCACGAAACTATCACAAACATCAATTTTAATATTCCTTTCTTCAACTGGCTTTCGGCATGTATAATATGACTTCTCAGGAACAAAGAAAGAAATTTTAATGATTTTAACCATAATAGAAGCATTTCTGTTAGAAGAAAAAAATTTATAACTTGGGAGTGAAAAGGTTGTTGGTAGCATACAACAATTCACTACTACAAAAGTCCTGTTCATCATTTCTTACCACGAACTGGAGTCCCACATTTGGAAGTTTGAAATTTGCAGAAAGTATATGAGGCATTTCAATACATAAATGATCACCCAACTATTCTTTGATAAGGTCCTTTACAAAAGGATGGGTAAGAATCTTTGAAATCATAAAGATGTTTAGGTCCAGTCACATTATTGCAGGCAGGCACTGCATGCAACGTGCGGGTGCCAAATTTTGCTGCCCGCAGCTCCCCGCAGATGGCACGGACCTGGCAGTATCTTGCCCAGACTTGCCCGCAATTGCGCAAGGAAGTCCGAGTTGCCTGCAACTAAGTTTTGAACATGCTCAAAACTTGGTCTGGGTAAGGTGCGTGAGTTTGCCCGGAGAGGCCCACACAGAACACCAGCAGGAGGCCCCCAGCGGCCGCAAGTCACAGGTAGTTAACCCACATGAAGAAAGTGGGTTGGCAGCGGACCTATGGCAATTTCACACCAACGCCTGTCAGATGCAGGCATGGGGCGTGCATTTTGCTGGCAAGGAATGGTGTTGGTACTCCCAACCTGCTTGTAACCCTCCTTTCTGCGGGCATGGAGTAAGGTATACCAGGAAAGGGAGGGCATGTTGAGGGCCAGTTACTGCATTCCTGCTGGTAATCTGAGGGCCGGCTGCAGGCAAGTTGCTAGCGTTCTGTAACTACCTCTGCCATGTGAAATAGTCCCCTCAGAAGAATTCCTTCAGTTGTCAGTCTGGTTTTGAAGAGAGAGGATGGCTAACATGGCACGTATTTAATATCAACTGGGCATCATTCAGGTACAACTCGGCCACACGCAGGTACAAATGTAGCTGAATCGCATCAGAAGAAGGAGAGATCAGAGAAGGCGAAGAAAATGGTGGACCTGGGGGTGGTTGCGTCCCGAGAGACGCAGATGATTTGGATTGTACAACTATCTCATGGTGGAGTTACGGTGGGAGGACGAGACATCATTTGAGAATTTCATGCAGATGCCCCCAGAAATGTCCAACAAACTTTCCAGGGCATGGGGCCCCACATAACCAAGCAAACCACATCATTTTTGTCCAGCTCCTTGGCCTTGTCTACCCATGCATTTTCCTTCTTCTAGGTCAGGCAGAAGTCCCTGTGGGTGGAGTCCCAGAGAATGGTGGATTCTCCCGGATCCACTCAACAAGGTTGTCTTCCAGGGCCTCGTTGTTGATCCCCTTTGTAGTCCTGGCATTGCAGGACCTCTCCGGCTCCTCTGTGAGCTGCGGTTCTTCCACCTTGTTGGACTGTTCAACATCCCCTGGGACATGCTCCATCTCGCTGAGGATCTCCTGGACCTCCCAGCTCTCCTCATACTGGACCTCATCTGGCTGGTGGAGGTCAACCACGACTTCTTGCCATACATGGACCTCTGGTTGTTCAGGCTATTCAGGGGTTTGTGGCCGGCTCTCAGAAGATACCAAAGAGCTCTCTGCCCTTGCGGCCCTTGGTGTGCTCCTTGGATGACACTGAAGTTGACCGACGGGGCATCTTGACACTATGAAGTTATGACTTAGAAGTGATGACTTTTCCACCCAACCTGCGTTTATATGTCCGTTAGCGGCATGCGTAACCCTCGCGCCTTGCAGGCAACTCACACAGATGTCATGTAGCTGGCACGCAGTTAACCCACAGTGCCTGTATGTGGTCCAGAGCTAACAAGGACCAGTCTCTAAGCTCTCACGTGCATGTCACATGTAGCACACGCAAGACCCACACAAGTACCATGCATCCAGGAAGCAAGTTCCACATGGAACCCACCCAAATCTTGGCCTGCCCGCCGAAATTTTCTTGCATGCAACAAATTCCATGAACACAACAAGCCCCTGCAGCCTGCTCGCAATAATGTGACTGGGCCTTTAAAGTTTTATCATGTTTTTCAAAAAATCACCTTAGAAGCAGATGCTACCACAGGAGGGGGAAGAGTGTTGGAAAAGAGATATGGCCTGGACCTCTGTCGTAGCAAGTCAATGAGTGGCTTAGGACCAGTTGTGTAACCTCCTAAAAAGCACAGAAAAGAGAAAGTGTTAAATGGAATAAATATACTCCTCACAAGCTGAACCTTACAAAAGCGAGATGTCATAGAATTTATACTCAAAAATGCCCCCCTGGCCCATCAGAATCAGTGTTATAATTTCTACAAGTGAGAGGGGAGGGGCTACTCTCCTCAATCAGCTTACTGACAAGAAGTCTTATCAGTATATTGATACACATGCATGCAGTAAGAATTCACTTTTCATATATTGCATGGGAGTTTTGAAGCTTAATATTCGTACCATAATACCATTAAAAACCCTAGGACTACATGTACAAAATAAAAATGCTATGAAGACCTAATATAACAATTCCCTTTTCACATGGGAGCTTTGAGGTTTCAGATTCTTTATCATAATATTTTTAAGAATCCAAATGGTACATACATACAAAACAAAAATTTTACACATCTTTACAACTGTGTAGCAACTGAACCAGCTTGTGTATAAATCTCCAGTGTAATACTGGGCTAACTTTCACCAGATATGCATGATAATGAATAGGGATGTACCGGAGCTGGAATTTTAAGATATTTTACCGGACAGTATGAACTATCCCGCCGGACCGGATTTTTCCATTAGGAATCTTGTAACTGAAATCAGGGTCCAAGTAAAATAGAAGTAGGCCTACCAATGGTACATAATGGCAAAGGGGTCGGGCTTAGAGATCACCCATTAGGCGTTACTTTATAAGCAATTGCAATATATGTATTAAGAGTAAATTTTAATGATCAATACACATACCTCCTCTACAAATACTGGAATGGTACAGGACCTCTCCTTTATGGCTTCATGTGTTGGAGGGGGTGGGGGCACATATACGATGGGAGGCTGCAATAATTTTACAGGGTATTACTAGTCTAGCCTATAGCTATACCCTTTGGCTAATTGAACTAAACATTTTGGGTGAAATTTTCTTTAACTTATATTGTGAGACTGAGTTGTTGGTTATAAAGGAATTGTAATTGGCAGTTTACAAAACAGGAAATGGGCCAGACATTAACAATAGCATGCCCTGCTGAGGCTGCTATTGTTTAAGTTACTCCTATTCCCAACTCTAATGTCAATCCCTTTGTGTAACCAAGACCAGCTGTCAAACAGCATGAGTGATATTGACCATACTGTATGTCCTACCTTGAACTAAGTTACAGTATTTGAGTGTCAAGTGTTGGCTATCATTTAGTAACTGGTTGTCATTAAATGTGTAGCTTAATGTGGCCTCTCTGGAGTCACAATAGTTCAGACTTTCATGACACTTACTTTGGAAAATGGCTTCTTTCATTTGGAAATATTTTTTTGTCAGGGATCAGGCTGATGAAGTTGCTGAGTTTATTATGTAAAAAGGGGATAAGAAGAGGACCAGCAGGAAGTCAAGCCAAGAATACATAGGCATCTTCTGTACCAAACCTATTTTCTTCATGCATGATAGGCCTATTATTTAAATGTACTTACTTGTAGAGCCTTTTACTAATGATTCACAAAAAAATCCGGTTCCGGCCGGATTTTTAAAAATGTCCGGCCGGAACCGGAACCGGATAATTTTTCATTATCCGGCCGGATATCCGGTACACCCCTAATAATGAATACAAAGAAATTGCTTTAGGGAAGTTTTTGGTTAATTTACAGGCATGGTCTTGTCCTCCACTCCCCCTCCCAACACACTCTCATATTTTATAGAGAATATGAATCACCATCCTCCATAGACTATTATCTACTTTCACCCATACACACTCACCTGCTGCCCCACCTAAGGCTTTTCCCAGGGTAGAGTTGATGATGTCACAGCATCCTGGCACCCCTAGATGCTCTTCAGCCCCTGTACCTTTCTCTCCAAGGAACCCAGTGGCATGACATTCATCAATAAATATGAGGGCTTTGTACTTGTCTGCTAAGTCTGCTATTTCCCTCAAGGGGGCGACATCACCGTCCATACTGAAGACACTATCAGTAACAATTAATCGCATCCTGGCACTTTGGGTCTTTTGAAGTAGATCTTCCAGATCTGAACAAGAAATAAATGAAAATGGAAATAGCATTAGATCTCGCAAACTAAATACTGTAAAATACTATAACGCCAGATGGTGGATCCTACTACACTACTGTAATCTATATCAGCCAATCGTCTATCATGAACAAAGATTACGTTGATACAAAGGATGACTATGGTGCTTAAAGACTGACCAGCTTTCTAGTTCCTGCAAAGGGGGATAGCAGCGCCTGCAGAATGGCATACTAGGTCATGCAGGTTACTGTTACTAGATCTAGCACGGTTGCATACTAGGTCCAACAAGGTGGCACACTGGGTCACAAGGGGGGAGCGTAACTAGTTCCTCCAAGGCAGTATACTAGGTCCTGCAAGGTGGCACAATGGGTCACAAAGGGGATCCAACTAGTTCCTGCAGGGGGAATACTTTGTTCTGCAGGGTGGCATACTGGGTGATGCAGGGTACTTTAAGTTCCAGTAGGCTGTCATACTAAGTCCTATAGGTTGGCACATTGGGTCACACAGGGCATCTAACTAGTTCCTGCAGGGCAGCATACAAGGTGCGGAAGGGTGGCATAATGGTCACACAGGGCATCTAACTGGTTTCTGCAAAGGGAGTATACTCATTCCTGCAGGGTTGCATACTGGGTAATTTGGGGTATTGTAGTTACAGCAGGGTGACATACAAGTTTGGGTTGGCAAGGAGGGTCACACTGGGTATCTAACTAGTTCCTACAGGGGAGTATTCTCATTCCTGCAGAGTGGCATACTGGGTAATATGCAGGGTGTAGTTACAGCAGGCTGGCATACTAGGTCCTATGGGTTGACAAGTTTGGTCACACAAGGCATCTTATATTAGTTCCTACTGGTCACACTGGGTATCCAACTAGTTCCTGCACATTAGGTACAGGTAATATATTAGGTACTGCAGTGTGGCAAATTTGGGTCAAAGGTCATATAACTAGTTCCTGCAGGAGTTCCTGCAGGGGATAGTATACTCAGTCCTGCAGGGTGGCATGTTGGGTGATACACGGTACTGTTATTGCAGCAGAATGGCATACTAGGATATGTAGGTTGGCAAGTTTGGGTCATACGGGGCATCTAACTAGTTTCTGCAGGTTAGTATACTAGAAGTCCCACATGGTGGCTACTGAGTAATGCAGAGCACTGTATTTACTCCCATCAGGGTAATGTAGTAGGTCTTTCAGGATGGCACACTGGGTCACACAGGGCATAAACTAGTTCCTGCAGGTTGGTGTATGTTGTCCTGTGGGATTAAGTAATTGACAACCTGAACCTTATATGCCAATAATGTCCCAGTGAGGTTTATGTTTCACCTAAATTTTGACAAAGGTATTTTCTGACAATTTTCTATTCCAAAGACTAAATTGAATTGTATCACAGGCCTAATTTGGGCAGTTCCCAGACAATTCCCAATTGGATAACTTCTTCTTTGCTTCACCCCTCCCCCCCCCCCCTCGGGAACAATTCCTACCGCATACAATTCCCACTGAACAATTTCGAACCAGGACAGTTACCCATCAGACATCTCCCACCTCCAAAAAAGTTGGAATTGTCCTGGATGAAAATTGTCTAGGGAGTATTTTGAGGGACCTGGGAATTGTCTCTGAAGGAATGTTGGCCAGGGAAAATTGTCAAGATGGGAATTGTCCTTAAAGGTGAGGTGTACAACTGTAGATGGATTTGGGTAGCTGGTTACTACTTGAGAACATCAAATCTGTACACCATTCACCCTCAGTATTTTAATCACCCACCTGAAAGATTTAAGTGTTTGTATCAATGACGCTGGGCCTTAATATTTTAATCACCTACCTGAAAGATTCAAGTGTTTGTATCGATGACGCTGGGCCTTACATAGCCTGATGCCATCAATGATAGAGGCATGATTTAATTCGTCTGATATCACTGCATCTTCCGGAGTCAGTAAAGTTTCAAAGATTCCAGCATTGGCATCAAAACAGCTGGCATAAAGAATGGTGTCTTCCCTGCCATGAAACTTGGCGATCTTTGCTTCCAACTCTTTGTGAATATCCTTAAAAATAACATTAATTACAAACTAGAGATAAATCAAAGACAACATATTCCTTTCTTTTTATCTCTCAAGTTTATCATATAACTTTTGGAGTATTACCCAAGGTAACATAACAAAATTTGCATTATTAGAAGCTGTTGTTGAGACATAAAGAAACTGGCAAAAATTTTGACACACACATATCTCAAAGTTTTTCTATCAGTATTCTATCCGAATATTTATTAGATAATTACAAAACTGCCAATGTCAGATCAAGAAACACTTCCCAAAAAATTGCAGACTTAACGCCCTGTCTACACAATCATACATTTGCTCAAAGCTTCATCACATTTGTATCACAATCACTATGAACATTTTAACCGTCACGGTGAAAGGGATTAAACATGGTTAAACTCCTCTGCAAAATTATTTAAAACCTACTATAAAATCCACCTTGTTGAAAATTCTGACTGTTAAAGCTGCATCTATGAAAAGGAAACCACCACAGTGAAATTGTACAGTAGTAACACAGAGATCACTAGAAGCTCAACTACTTTCATCCTAGGTTTCTAGCTGTGGTTTAACCTCACAACATACACAACCTATACTTGAGTCTATTTAGACTGAAAATGACCTGACCTCTATTACACTAGCTAGTTCCCCTGGTATTATTAACCACAAGGTTGGCAATGTCCACCACATACAGTACATACAGTATGGCAGTGCTCAAATTTCTAGCTGCATGTTTCACTGTTCAAGTAAATGTTAAAAACATTTGTAAACATTTTGATCTATTCTTATCATTTGCTCATACTGTATGGTCCTAGTATAAAAGAATCATTGCTTCTACCTGGGAATTACTACTGTATAGTACAGCCCTCGATGTTTGGCAAAAATAAACCATCTAAGACATTTTTAAGTCCAAAAATATGGGACTCAATTAGATGGCCCATGAATATTGCACATACAGAAAACAGTACTGCAATGCATACTGTAAGTTGGTAAAAGTCAACGTCACACATAATTTGCATGACAATGTTAATGGAATAATGTATGATCATGTAGACAGGTCATTAGAGTTTTTACAAAGGACTTTCCAAGAGGGATATAAGGATTTGAGAGCCAGACTCATTGATCAACATTCTATGACAACCAACCCAGCCCATTGCAGAATGGTCCCAAAATTCAGTGAGGGAGTAATAATTTCACACTTGATAGTAAACTAACTTCCAAAAGTATTGCCAGTAGTAGGATTTATGCTTGAGTGCATATAACTGACTAAACTGCTGTATGATTGTAGACACATCTGCTCTAATACTGACCAACTGTACTAGCTTTCTATTGTGCATTATGTATGCTAGTTATGAACAGAATGTTGTACTCCACTAGTCTCTGATTACTCTTAGAAGGTAATTGGTGGTTACTTTAGTAAGTACCAATTTGTGCAGCAGTAGAGCACTCAATGAGGCTAATGTTACAAACTTGGGTAGATACTTAATCTACCGTTTTTGCCCAAAAACAGGGGACTTGGGTGGTATTCCTTATGGGCAGTGAAGATCCTTATTTCCAGGGTTAGGTGTTTAAAGGGAGAAAATACATTTTAATACAGGTATGCCTGTTGCACATAAAAATTTCATAGTGCCAGACATGGTTCATGGGTTCTAATTTAATAGTCCTGGGAAGCTATTTTAAGTGCATGATGAGGCCATGCACCCTGTGTTGCCCAGCATGAAAACATCAATAGTTGTTATAATCATACCAAACCTGGCACTACCACAGTAAGTTAAAACACCAACATCATTTCAGGTCTATCTAAACTAGACTAGAACCTCTCTTAAACTGTAGGATATACAAAGCCACTTTCTTGGTATATTGTATACCAACAAGAGACTAACCTGTGTGCCACAGATAAACCTCACTGAGCTAAGACCAGCACCATACTTGTCTAGAGCTTGTTTGGCAGCCTCAATGACTTCTGGGTGACTCTGAAAGTGACAAATATCACATAAAATATTCAAAATATTGGATGGTTTTCATAGATAAGTAGAAGCTACTGTACTGAGTTGCACTGTTCAGTAAGATTAGACACTTAGTTTTCAAGTTTTGAAATATGAAATTTCTCCACTCGAATAAAAATTCATTTATATCCATTTATCCATGTTTAAAAGTTAATAAGGATTTAAAGGCACGATGGGAAGGGTATTGTAAATGCAACTCAAATTTAAGACAATGTTCATTGACTGTGTATGACAGCAATCAAGGAAAATTAGTGTACTGCACCCTGTAGCAGTAAATCTTAGAAGCGAGGGTGTACTGCCTCTTTACAAATACTGTACTGTATATAAGTGGTTGCAAATACTAGACAGGACTTACATACTATGAACCAAGGGAAACAGAGGCTCTGAGTGGTGTCACATTTCAGCATCTCTACAATTAGATTTCTAAGTTACATTTTGAAAGATTGTGCCTTCAGCAATGTTGCTCACAATATCTATTCTAATTTTACATTTTTTAACCCGCAAATTGCCTTGAGATACATACAGTATCTTTTATATTACTTCAAGAAATATTCACCACTACCATACTGAACTCACAGACAAACCAAGATAATTGTTGGCACAAAAATTCAAGATCTTGCGATTGCTACCCTGGACTGAAATCTTGGCTGCTTGTTTGGTTGTGATGACCCTTTCAGATTTATAGGTACCAGCCTCTCTTATTGAATCTAGTGTCTCATTGAGGATGCCATTCATGGCAGCTGCAGCAGCCGAGGTCTGGTGACGGACAATGAGTGGATGGGCCAAAGGACGTAGCATTCTAGCTGTCTTATGGAAGACTTCTGTAAGAAAGAGAAAAGAAATTACATTCTTTGGTACTCTATACTCTACCTACTGTAATATCATCTTCAATAAGACTTACTCCAAGTCCATTCTAGCTGCAATAGTTATATTCAAACTGATCCACAACTTCAGCTATAGACTCTTTGCAGACTGAACATCAAAAAATGTGATCATCCTCTAAAGGGAAAATGTACTATTCTCCCCAATTTGAATTCCTGCACCCCATTATCCTAATTCAATTAAACATTGGAAAATATTTTTGATAGTTATTTTTTAAGTCCATGCAGAATAACTCCTTGGTTTACCTTCAGTATTCAATGGTTTATACAGAAATGTAATGAAAGATACTTGTGAGTGAAATATGAGGAGATTTGTGAGACTTAGCAGATTTTTCAAAATAAACTTGGGGCGACTGCTTTCTCGATTTAATGTTAATACTGTACTGATAACATGTAGGACTGCGAGGAAAAACAATCATTTTTCGGAGGAGGGCCTGTACTGTACTTATGGAAATTATGTGGTAAGTTTTACAGCCTGGTATAAAGAAGAAAGGACTTTAACTTGAAGTTACAGTAATTCCAATGTGCCTTTCAATTGTAAAGAATGTAAAATGTCACATTTAGTTACAAAAGATGCTGCTTTCTGTTCCACTTCTTTTTGTTTGACCCTCGATCTCCATCAGGGATGTAGCTACAGTGGGCGGTTCTGGGCGGTGACACCCAGCACTCGGCACTCCAGGCTAACACACGTTTCCCCGCCCACCACAAATCTGCCTACCCAGACCTAAAAATAGCCCTAAATTTACTCCCTAAAGTAAAGTGAGGGAAAAATGAAAAATTAAAGGCTGAAAAATTTGGTAGATGCCATGGGATGGGGTGAGGTGCTTTCCCCAGATAGGACAATTACCAGGCACTCAAATTTGGCTAGCTACATCCCTAATCTCCATAAATATTTGGAAAGTCTACATGAAGGTCAGTGTTAGGAGCAGGGTTAGGTTAGGGTTAGGTGAGGGTGTTTACAGTATGGATCAGAACACAGAAGCATTGGAACATAGAGGTGTAACTATGAAAGACAGTGCAGGTGTATCTTTCATACCATATTTTAAGTAACAGAATAGTATCAGTGGCATTTGAACATAGAGGTGTAACTGTGAAAGACAGTGCAGGTGTATCTTTCATACTGTACCATATTTTAAGTAACAGAACAGTATCTTTCCCATTCATACTATCAATATGGTCTCAGTATCTTTCATAAGAACACAGTATCATTTCATTATCACATACAGTATCACACGTATCAATACTCAATGATCACAGTATCCTTCATATTCATATTCAAATTGCCACCATATCATTCACATTCACCGCCCACTTCTACAGTAACATTTTGCTTTTACACTACTGTAAACTGTACAGAGTGTCGATCAGAGCTGTTAACAAATAGGCAAGATATATTGCAATATCTAAAGCTTGATTTGCAAATTATCTAAATCTTTCAAAGTCTTATACTGAGTACTTCAATGAACTAATTACTGCAACAGAATGACCCACCCCAATAACCCTGGCCATGGTCGGTCAAGATGAGTCTTTGACAACTGACAATGTTATCCATACTGTATGCACAGCACTGTACCAATATGTCAGCCACCAAAGAGATTATGACGTGAGTCACTTAAATACTCCAAACCCTTGGTGAATAATTGTATCTCAGCTTCAACAACCAGTACAGTAGGTATGAAAACTCAGACATTTCCTTGAACTTACAGTGGCAGTATGTTACAGTGCCTACATACGATGTTAGTCACAGAACTGAAGGGTGCACTAAGACATTGTGCACATGTATGTCAAGTGTGCAAATGACTCCCCTGTGACTGACCATAAGTTCCAGATTACGTTACAATTCTATGGATTAGTGTGCATTTCCAGAAAAATTTACAACACTTGCCTTGCTGCCATACAGTAAGCCTAGTACAATAACTTGTTGGCTTCATCATGGTAGAGTGTACAGAACATAACTGTATGGAAAAGGTGCCTAGATCACGTGATTATCCTACTGGAATCACTATGAAATTTGCTTGAAACTAAAATTTTACAGATTTGGTGGAGCTGTTTGCAGTGATGCATGATGGGACATAGACCCTTTTCCAAATAGCAATTACAAAGGATTGTGGGATAGCATTTTGGTCTGCATCATTCCTATCCACAGTAAAATGCCATTGACAAAAATAAAAGCACACAAAAACTATCCCAGAATTATTTGTGACTGCTATTTGGAAAAAGGTCTATGGCATCTCCCCAAACCAGAGAGTTACTAGGCTACTAGCAAGTCACTGCCCAAACACAATGTTCTCCACTAGCTGTTTTGTTAGGGTGCTGCAACCAGACAAAATTTGCAGAGAGCTATTGCTCAGCACCCGGACAAAAAGTTGAGCCACCTGGAGAGAAGTTATCAATTCAAAACCTTAAAACTGAGCAAACAGCAATAATTTCAGTGTGAACATTGAGTAATGTTAATCAGAAATGTACTTAGTCATCAAACAAGGCCATAATCAAATTTATCACCTACTTTAGATTTTCAAACATTTTTCAAACAGAGCACCCCCTCTCTTTATACACAGCTACTGTATCACTATTAACCTTTAACCTTTGGAGCACCTGGACAAAAAATAAGATCAGTGGAGAACACTGCAAACATATTTAGAAATAGCCCCAAATAGCACAACACTGGCACTGCCAGCTTGGCATACACGTAATATTCTGTGGCTGGAGAGTTGCTGAGTGTCCGCCAAGTGAGGATCAGAAAAACAAACAAACAAAGAGTAAGTTCTTAATATATAGTTGATGACTGCACTTTGATTGACATCCTTCAAACAATGCAGCTTCACTTTGGTTGGTCAACGATGCCTTGTACTGCCAGTTGCGTTTTCAATTAAGCTAACACACAGTCACTGTGAGTCAATATATATATGGCCTCAAGCAAATTAAATTTAGTGCAGGCTAGGTACTGTGCCTCACTCTTGGAGATGTAGGTCTACAGTATATGTGTTCTTTTGTTTAACTGGACGGAGAAGCTATATAACAGTTAACTTAGTTAAAGATAATTTTACTGCCTGGAATGAGATAAGAAAGCTTTTAAATTGGTGGATAAAAATAGGTATCTGATTGTCCATTGCAGAAAGTTGTCTGACTTAGGCAGTTGTCTGATTCAGGAAGTTACCCAGTTCAATGGAAAGCTGAAAGAATTAGAAAGTAGTGGTCCAGTTCAGTTGTAATGCAGCTCGGAGACTAACCCTCCAGCCATCCCAGCCTTTGGTAATGTGGCTAAGACTGGGGACACACTCCTGTCCATCTGATTGGGTCCTTTAAAAGGCAGTCACAGGAGTGCACGATTGACAGCTATTAGTATCGGTATAAACTTCTTTCTGTTAAAGCCATAGTATCACAGTCAGTCTAAATGAGAAGTAAAATATGCCACAGGTTTTCATCCATAATCAATCAAGTATTTACTGATGGGTCTTTGATGTCGAGCATATGGGCAATTACGCAGTAAACCATATGCATATTTTGTTTTGTTAATTAGTTTCATTTGTTTTATTATGTTCAGGGCTAATCCTTTGATGTACAGAGATAGCCTAAAAATTTTCATCTTGCTACCTCAATTTTGAAAAAAGTATTTTTATGTGGGTACTATGGAAAATATAACGGGCGAACATTGACATACATAATGGGTGTAACACATTGACATACAAAATAGAAATGGCTATTTTTCAGAAAGTTTATCATGTACATACTTTTTGCCATTTTCTGAGGATGATATGTAGCAATACTTAATAACTAACCCATTGGGGGCACTTTTTGATCAATATTAAGCTCAGGAGACCATAAATTGTAAATGTATGTCAATGTTAAACCCATTATGAAATTGTGTTGAAGAAAGCTTAGGCTTGACATTAAAAATCATCAAGGACAGTTAAATACATTCCAGTTCTGTTGCCTAGACTATTTCATTATACATACAGGATCTATAATATATCTTATACATAGCACCCTTGTTATCCGATCTGCAACTTAAAGAGCAGGACTTACTTGATAAGTTGTAAACCTTCAAGGTTTCTTGGGGTTATGGAAGAAGCAACTAAATTAGTCCCTCAGCCATAAGCAGCAATAACTGAGATAAAATCCCAATTGTAAGGTGGAACAATTGGCCAATTGGGCAATGAAACATTCCTTCCTTCCTGACCTTGAAAAATTGTCCAAAGGCAGTTATTTTCCAACCAAAATCGTCTTTAAAGGCATAGGAGGAAACTGGAAGATGAAGGAATTTTGGCCAAAATCTTCCAAAATTGTCCCATTTTTCATTGAGACATGTGTATAGGTAGCTCAAGTAGCTCAGCTTGTTTTACATGGAACCAGAGCAATGAAATTTATCTTGTAGAGGTGTGACATAGGTGTGAACGTCAGATCAACATGTGATTGGTCAGTTACGAAAACTGGTGAAAGGTTGTTTTGACTTACCTTAGCCTATATTGTTACAAACCAAAGCGTGCACTAGCAGTAGCACTACACGTTTACGCAACTAAAACGTATATAGTGTGTTGACCGTCGAATGCGCACTTAAGAATCCTACCATTGCAAGCTTTTTGTATGATATGTTATGCTAGATGCGCACTCGACGGGCCCGCGCAGTCGACGTTCACCCCATCATACAAGTGTAGCGCTACTGTTAGTGTTAGTTACGCGAAATTTTACAACAGTTGTTCCCTGTTTTCGGTTTAGAGCTCTTTTAATCTACATTTACAGTCAGTTCAGTTATTTTTAAAAGAGACGTATGGAATTGATGAATTTATATTACGTACGTTAGTCCCAAAATATTTCCGCTTCTGGCCGCCAAATGCGCCTCGTGCTAATTTTCTGAGTTGCAACATAAGCACAATTAGTTCAACTTACAGTGATCTAACGTTAGGCTAGCATGCAAAGCTTGGCTAATGAATTGGCTCACAAGTCACACGAAAGTTGTTGGTAATGCAGTAGTTAAAGAAATAATTGAAAGAATGAATATGTCTAGAATAAACAGAAATTATTCCTCTATGATGCAAACATCAATTCATGAAAAAACTTGTGAACATAACAGCTGATTTCTCACCCATTTCGACCTCAGCAAATATCGGCAACATGCACATATACGACGTATGTATGCTGTACAAGCACGTACTGTACGTACGCGATGCAGAGTCAATGATACGTTAATATTATGTACATGTAGAAAACAACTCCCTGGTACATGTGTACATTTAGCATACGTATACATTGTTTTGCCAAGTACCAGCACATACCACAGATCTGTGGCACGTACACGCGCGCTCAAGCGTGTGCAGTCGTTCGTTGGTGTGTTTACATGGCGCTTGCGTGAGTGTACTTCCGATGTTTACTTTTACATGGTTTATGCTTTTTCCAATGTTTCCAAAGTCCCATCGACTCTGTACAGAACTTGAGCTAGCTTCTGCCGAGTCTTTCCGGCGTAAGTTTCTTCTACCTCCTTGTGCCGAGCCTTGATTCGTGGAGGCGCAGTAAATACGAGGCAGGCTAGGTGAACCGGAAGATTCGAATGGAAATAACAAAGGAGGGATAATAAATGGCAGAAAAGCCTTGACAAAGGCTAAACTTGAGCCAAAGTTACGCCCAAAGGACTTCTGCTTCAAAGGTGCTACCTTACGTCCGCGAAAAGGACAAAAAATGCTCCAACATGGCATACAAAGACAGGCGCGTAGCTACGGGGGGCCTGCCCCCCCCCCCCGCAGATGTTTGCCAGCCCCCCAAAAATTGTGCGTTTCCTAATAAAATGTGTAAGAATTAAGGACGGCAATGGATGCCATGACACCCCCCCCATTTGATACCTAGTCCCCCCCCCAAAAAAAATCATCCTAGCTACGCCCCTGTACAAAGATACAATACCTTAAATCACTATTAAACCGTTCAGTAGTCGCCGATAAACTCTAGCATAGTTTCATCTCCTCAAAATATTATGCAAAGAGCAAACGATCGATGTTGCATCACCTGATCAAGTTCGGGTGCCGAACAAATTACTTTTAACCAACAAATACCCGAATTTCTTCCTGTGAGAGCCTTATTTCTTGAAAAGAAACTACCGTACTGCAGTGACTATCATGACCCATAACTGAAATATAAAGCTGGCCGGGCTTAGTGCATGTGCTACTTTTGGCGGTAATTCCCTGAAACTTGGAATTTGATCTTCATGTCGTGAGAGGTACAGTAAATGAAAGTGATATGAAATCAAAATATTTCACTCAGTAAGAACTTGCACACCTTGGAGATGTGACCTGCTATAAAGCTGCCTATCTGAGAGACAGCCCCCGGATCTGACAGCCAGTATAATCCAACCTTGCCAATGACAATAATTCAAAAAAAGTGTATAATTAAACGGCTATTCCCTCAGAAAGCAAGAGAAATGTATTTCCGGGTAACAGTTATCGTTTCTTTTTATTTATTTGTTATGTAATTTTATTTGTTACTGGCTTGTCTGTGTACATCATTTTCAAGTGCCATAAAGTGAAATGAATTACTTACAGAAGAAAACAGAACCATCTGCTCTCTCACTAATTAAGGGTTAAGGTCCATTGTGTAATTCCAAGTCACTGATGTTTCAGTAATAATATGCTAACCAGTAGCGTAGCTAGACATTTTTTTGTGGGAGGGGTAAGCGTGCAAAATATTTTATTGAGTATTTGGATTTTACTGTCCGAATTATACATACCAGGGGTTGCGCCAGGATTTGCCCGATAGGGAGCCAAGCTCCCCGACAGGGGGGAGGCAGCAACCCTAAGCCCCGATAAAAAGGATGACTTGACAAAAGGAAGAGGAACACAAAATTTCGGCGCGCTTAGAGCGCCGAAAAATATTTGGCATTATTTACAAAAAAAAAATGAAAATTTGGGAGTTTTATTGAAGGAGTTTTGAAAAATTTGGATTTTTATTATGGAAGGAAATTTGAGAAATTTTGGGTTTTTTGAGGAAAATTGGGAATTTGGGGTCTTTATTGAAGAAAATGCCCTTCCTATGAGCAAAATCAAGCAGATCGTCGGGACGACTGAAGGTCATTAGGATTACATATTTTATCGTGCGGATTAAGGCTCCCGACGAAATTGGAAAATTTCCCCGACGGGGGGGGGGGGGGGGGCATCGGTGACCATGCGTTGAGGAGGCAAAACTTTCCAACATATTATGTGGAGAATTTCGAATCCCGCCATGCCACCGATCGTTACCGGTATTTGGAAGTCCCATAATTGAGACGAAATTTATTGGTCCATTCCATGCACTGGGTGCTAAATATTAAGTGATCACTTGTTTTGGCACGCCCGATGAATGATTTCCTTATAGTTCACTTGAGGTCAGCGGCGTAGCTACGGGGGGCCTTGGGGCCTAAGCCCCCCAGATATTCGTCAGCCCCCCCCCCCCCAGATTTTTTGTGTCCTAATAAAATGTGTAAGAACTAAGAAAAAATAAATGTTTGAACGGAAATAAACTTTGAAGTATTTCTTTCAAAAAATAAATAAATAAAATGTGTAAGAATTAAGGAAAAGTAAATGTGTGAAAAACACATTTTGCGCACGTATCAAATCAACTTATAACTTTAAAATGCCTAATTTCACTAAATTAGGTATATAATCTGCACTGCCGTTTAATTCTCGTATAATTTACTTGGACGATGAAACGACTGCACATGACGTCCCAACGACTAATTCGGATGTGACATTGTCAGGTTTAGACCCTTTCTGCCTTTCGGATGGCTGGTTGATTTACTGAAAACATGGCAACCATACACTGAAGACCATTCTTACACGACCATTCCTATACGGTATCATACACAAAATATGCCGTACGGTAAGGTACTGCGTTCGAATAATTCTATCTTTAACAAGTATGTCGTGTCTCTCTCCTTGCCCATGACAAGTGCACGGTAGAACTATTGTTTTCGACAAGTCCTTTTTTAGTATATAGTTCGCACTGGCGTCACGGTCCGGACGGATCTGTAAAATTGCCAACAACCAACAAGGTCCGGATTTCACATGATCCCTACTTCTGCTTTGCGGTAGTTTGAAAGATTTACTGGTGGTATTATAGGTACGACCAAGTAATATACCGATGACTTGAGTCCGTGAACAAATACAACACCATTTTGCATAGATCTAGACACCATTGAAAACCGGAAAAATTTCCAAAGGGAAGGGGACACCCTTAGACTCCTACATCAGGACAGTGATCTATGTCCTCCTTGCCAGAAAATAAATATGGTAACCCTATAGGTTGGAGACAAATGGTATGATCTAGGGGGTATGTATTGAGAAGTGGACATGTAGCCTGTGAATAGGGTGATGGACAAATGTAACAGAGATATACTAGAAGGTGAATATGGGAGAACTGCAGGCAGAATAAATGAAAAGGGATGCATAATTCAGTATGATTCTTTCTTATCTCAGCTCAATATGATATCCACGGCCTTACACAGCGGGGGGCGGGCAATTACCCCCAGAAATTTTCAAAGTGCACCGTTTCCAACTGAGAATATACAGAGAAAACGCATTAAAAATATAAGAAATAGCTGTGATCGTAATAATAGATCGAATTTAAACAATTTCAAATAGGCAGAACAATATTTTCATGCCTATATCTGCACACATCATCAATCATTTACAGCTCTAGGATGTATTTCTAGCCTACTTTTCTAAAATTCTCGCGCTACGCGCGATTATGCATAGCTACAATGTTGTTGTTGTTGCTATAGGTAGCTTCAATCATCAATAGCTTAAAAACGTTTTAAACCGTGCCAGTTTAGTCATAAAAACGCTTTATAAGCAATAACACTCCCTCCCCTCCCTTAAACCCTCCCCCACAACGGAGTTCAATGGCTGAGGTCATGCTTCACATCATATCCACCACGCTCTCAAAAATGACTTTTGTCGCACTTAGTCACAACTACTTTTTGTTTTCCTTTTAAAGCTGAAATCCCTCAAATATTGCACCATTTGCTATCTATACGTCCTTCTGAAATTACAAATTTTCTCCAAGGGGGAGGGAGACACCCGTTCCCTTTAGTCCCCTCCCCCAGGCCACAGATCAGTAATGCCCACTTTTTGCCCCCTAGCAAAAAAGTGTATGTGCGGCCTTGTGTATTACCATTTTTCATGGATTGACTTTTTCCCATTATTTGAGAAATGGCAGACATAACATTCGAATTTCAAGGCTGGGTACATGCAGCTTAAAACACGTGGGAAGTGCCGTTTCCGACCATCTGGAGGGTTTGTAAAGCCAAAAACTTTCTTGCACGCTCCGCACCAACTGATGGTGGCGCTCCGCTTAGATAGTCTTGACAAGCCTGACCCTCGGCGGTGCCGGCCCCCCATTTGTTACCTATAGGCCCCCCTAAAAATTTCATCCTAGCTACGCCCCTGCTTGAGGTGGCGTGTTATCTCCTCTTACCCAGAGTTATAGACTCGAGTCATGCGACTTGGACTCCAGTAGGACTGAAGTCGCTGTTTTTGTGACTTGTAACTTGAATCGACTTGCAAATACTAGCAAAGACTTGTGACTTAATTTGGACTTGAAAAAATTTAAGAAACTAAAGGACTTGTTTTCCTTGCAACTAACGAAACATTTTGTAAGTCCAGGGCCTCCAGTACGGGAAATGAGACATGGTCGGTTGGATAGATTGAATAGAAATGTAAAGCACGCTTGAGAGAGTGAGAAATAGTCTATGTGTTAAAGGATTAAATTAAGACTAGCTGGGGCCCGTACAACTTTCACCGGCGTTCTTCTTGACGGCTTCTCATATTTCTGGTATTATATAAATGACCTTTGCATTACATGAAACTAGTGGTTTTATGCTAATACAATCTTGAATTTTGTCAGGTCGTCATATATGTCCCAATCACAGACTTTTAATAAACCCAGTCCAGTCTGTTTCATTCAAGCGTAAAGCACCGATAAGTGATGCATCCAGTACAAACCTTTAAAACCCCATTTAACCGTGTTCCTGTGATTGATAAATCTGGTAAGTTCCAACCTATCCTATCTTCCACAAATAATGTGACCATTACACCATGGCAATAGTACTTTACCGCCATTGTGGAAAGGCACGTTTTGCGGAATGAACACATTTTCTATGACGGAAAGTACCTATAATGACACAGCCCCCGGGGGGTCATGGCCACTATCCATCGGGTTGGGCTATTCCATTGTATTTGTAGGGGAGTTGCAAACTTTAATTTCACATTTTTGGTTAATGAAGTGTCGTCCTCAAAACGAGTTTTTTTTTAAAAAAAAAAATTAAGTAACGTAATATTACCAATACCATTTTGAGAATGACACTCCATAACTGTATTTTGTTTTAGCAAAAAGTCTTTAGCTATAGGCCTAAACTTTGTTCCTAGAATCGACTATGCTAGGGCCTAGTCTGCCGGATGGATAGTGGCCATGATCGCGCCCCCCCCCCCCCCCATCCGGTATATCCATCAATTGGGGCATTACCAAAATTCTCAAATAATGTAATCATTGTTTACGAAATAAATATTACAAACAATTATACCAATATATCAGTTGTATACTTTTTTAAGCAAAGTAAATAATTAGTTATTCAGGTCCTGATATAAACAAACACAAAAATTGAGTCACTTTAAGGCAATTTATTACGTTACAAGCATGAATCTTAATTAAATAAAAGTACACTATGTAAAACAGAAAAAAAAAGTACTGTAAAAATGTCTGTAAATTTACAGAAATTTTTATCAGTGTAGACTGCGGGGGTAGTTGCCCATTCCTGGTGACATCACAGCCCTTCCTGTGCACACCATACACAAAAGATTTAATTGTGCAATGAAAGGACATGTCAATAGCTTATATACTATTGTGTAATCAACTGGAAAAAGTTCCTCATTGCACAGGGATAAAGTGTTATTCTAGAAGTGATAGTGGTTTCTTACAACAAAGAAATGAGCAGATAAGTAGGATTTTATTACACCTGACCTCCCCTTTGTGAGGTCTGGTCAGAGTGTTCTGATTTCTAAGCAGGCCAAGTTCTAATGGATGAAAACTCCATCGTTCAGATAACGCTTTAAGGCTCTTTATGCGGGCAACTCCCATTGACGAATGAATTTCCATCCTCATGCATGACGTTACAACATAGCTGAAGTCCACATTGATCTTAAGTATTGTTTGTCACGGGGTTGCATGCTTATAATAAAATAGCTTATGATAACCTTGCTAAAATCAATGAGCTTGTACAAATACAATACTTTGCATCCTCCTTTTTGTACTTAAAAGTGATTTTACTGAATACGTTTTTCAAGTTTAACTTTTCATCTTGAGTTCTTAGTTTCTAAAGCATGAAGTCTCGAAAACGTTTAGATGCAACTCTGCAGGTCGAGAAAGTGTCATTTTCGCCAATCCGAGTAGCTCTTTTAACAAAACAAAATGAGACTGATACGCTATGCACCAACCGATGGTTGCCTTCCAACTACCGCACTAAGAGGAGAAAGGTCCCCACCAAGTCCCCCAGACCCTTAATAAAAGGCATTTCTAAAAAATATAATATATAATAAAACTTTGTCATTGATAGCACCATTCTGTATCCAAGCAACCCAACTAAGGTAAAAAATTCTCAAAGGGGAGTTACCATGAACAGCCCCCCCCCCCCCACTTTACACCCAGCCGGCAAAGAAAAAAGGCACTAAAAGTGAGGTTTTGTAAACATGTGACCAGTTTAAAGCTTTCCCAAAAATAGCACCACTTTGTATCTTAGCCATCCTTTATACGCAAAAATATCTCAAAGAGTAGGTGTATCACGGCACCTATTATACACGAGTAGTCCACCCCACCCCCACCCGAATAGGAAAAAGACACTATATAATGCAATTTCCAAACTGCAGTCAGTTCAAACCTTTGCCAAAGACAGCCCAAATTTGCACCGAAGCGACTTACATAAATGTTACGTCCTCTATGTAGACCTCTTCTATTCGATCCCTTCCCCCTTATGGCGCACTGGATGAAAAGGAAAGGATCCGCCTGGGTGTCAACTATCCTAGGTACGCCACTGGACGCTGTCATGAACTGTCCCTTAGGGATTTCGCCCGGACCTGTTTTGGATACTTCGAGTAGAGCACTATTTCCAGTACCGTGTTCACTTTTCCCCTACCAGCTACCACCATCCTCTTCAAATTGACCGACGGCTACTATCTTTAATAGGCAATCATTATAAAAATAATTTTTCATTACAGTTTTATAATAAACCAGGGGAACGCAGGATTTTCTCTAGAAATGCCCCAAAATGACCTTAAAAGCCATTAAATTACGAACAATCCACGGGGAGGACCTACAGTCCCCAACTTCTGGCTTTGCGCCTTCCGCACTTGCGGTTAAAGTGATGCCGTGAGATTGCAAAAAGTAAAAAACATTAAAAAATCGAGTTTAAAATTTCAGTGATTCCTTTGAGTGACCCATATGAACAGTAAGGGAGAAAAAATAAGGCCTGTTGTGCGAATTCCGTCAACAGCCTTACATTTTCGTAAAAATAACGACTAAACTCGAGGAAATCAAAAATGTGCTGCGGACGAACACTATTCAGAACGAACATCAGTTGAGCGGACCGGTGACCAGTGAGAACGAAGTACTAATGCATATTCACTAGGTGTAAACAGCTGATCGATTTAGCACAACAACACAAGTGAACAAGACGTGTGTGTGGATGTTGAAGAGGTAAAGTTGATATTGCAATGTACAGAGTGCATGGTAATACCACTATAAGCTGTACTATCCTGTTTTACTGTAGCAGCCTACCTTAGGCTATAGTATACTGGCCAGTGGTACCTCTGTGTAAATTAAGCATAATTTCAGACCTGCCAACCTATAAATTTGTAAACCTGGAGATTTTCACACAAAAACCTGGAGAATGGCACCTCAAACCTGGAGATTTACAATTTTTTCTGTAGTACCTCTAAACATATCTTATACTAAAATATCAAACAAAATAAGGGTTTTCAATAGAATCGTTAAAGGTACACTAACCATATTTTGTTTTATGACTTTGAAAAACTTGAAACTCAGTTATCATCTGCAACCTTTCAACATCTTTCATAAAATAAAATCATTTGCTCTGCTTGTAAGTATAACCGAGCTTGGTGGGTTTTGAAGCCACTGGTCAAATTCCTCTTAAGGGAAATTTTCCGTATCTGGTTTTAACTATGCATTGGTGGTGTGTATATAGCAGGGATGTACAGTGAGTGCAGGGTAAAAAATACTGAAAATTATAGGTTTTATAAAGTGAATGCCATCCTGGGGTGGGTAAACGGAGAGGGGATTCTCCATCCTCTTTTAGAAAATTTTTGCTTTCAGGGGGGAGCTGAGGTGCAAAATAGAGCACTGTAAATCTCAAGTCCCAGTTGTTTTTTTTTTTTTTGTTTTTTGTTTTTTTTTTTGTTTTTTTTTTGAGACCAATAGTGTCACTGCAAGATGTAAAAAACTTCTGAACACCTTTCATGAAGAATACCTAAGATCTTCCCTACATTAGATGAAGGCAATGCATTTTTTGTTTTCCCATGAAATGACTGCAACATGACTACTAAATGACCGCTGATATAAACTTCTTGAACACCCTTTACTGGGCTATTACCAAACTTATATCACAACAATGAACACCCCAAACTGTTACTACATCTGTAGACACCAAGGTATTTTTTCTTTTTTTTTTTTGATAAAATGACCACTAGATGATCATTGACCTTAAATTTGTGATCACCCCTTATGGACCTAGTGCTAAAGTATATCACATCAATGAACACCCAAAGATATCCTTTTGTCAAAAGGCATTTTACTTTTTTAGATAAAGTAACCCCAAATGACCCCAAATGACCCCAAGTAACCCCAAATGACCTTTGGTTCCAAATTCCTGCCATCACTGATAACCAAGTATCTTTTTCATCACTGTGTGTAAGTTTGATCAGAATTTGTCCAACCATGTCTTCATGGGGATTTTGAGTACTTTATCGTAACAGTGTCACATATGGTCAACATATCCTAACCCTTTAAAATAATACAAGAAATTAAGGTAATTCATGATGCCTTCGCTTGTGTAGCAGATTAATTTGGACGGTACAGGTACTCAATTTACACGATCCTACAATACAGATACACTGTTCAGGGTGCAGTTTTTATTTTTTCATGTTTTGCTGTTTGCACTTCAACAAAATTCTATCCACTGTTTACAGATTATTTTCCGTACTTCAGGTCTGGAAAAAATTATGACAGACGGAAATACAAGAGAAAGACGGAGGATTAAGCCAATTCTTTTTAAAAAATAAGGAAAACTTACATCTCTGAATTATAGCTAATATTTGCAATAACACCAGGCGTGGATCCAATGGGGGTTTTTCCCGGCCTCAGCTCCCCTTTTTCGCTACAAAATTAGCATAATGTTAATCTAGGAGAATATTCAAGGGGGCTTTCAGTCCAACCCCCCTTTCGAAATGTTTGGACCCGTGCCTGAACACAATATTTTTTAACGACTCTCTCTTAGTTTTGGACATTTGACCGTGAGATGACCTAAAAAACCGTGAGACTCACGGTGAAACCGTGAGAGTTGACAGGTATGTAATTTAGGCTAACGTTAGATGCTCTGCCTTTTATGTGCACTTACCATCGTCTTTGAAGTTCTTACTCATGGCGATAGTATTGGTGTAACTTTCGTTGTAAACCTGTAACGTCCAAATTCAAATCGGTACTGTAACGCATACCAAAGAGTGAAAGACTGTGGCCTGTACCACGTAGTAAGAGAAAGCTACATTGAGTGTATACAAGTAAGTTAGTGTTACGAAGCAATATTATGCAAGAACATGCATTCTCTGGTCGTGAGCACTGTTCTGGTAGAGATCAGTGGTCCTGAGCGAACAGCTGTAGGCTACCGTAGAGCTAGTCAGGCTGGAGTGGTATATGGTACGTCTTTAACTTGGTGACACCTCAATAACATTGCATATTCAACATCAGGTTCGTTGTAGGCGTGGTTTAATGCCGTATAGTAAGGGCCGTTTTTTGAAAAAGGCCTTCAAAAATTTACCGATTAAATGCTGTTTAGGTTACTTCCCGCGACTATCACTATCATTTTGTGCTTTCAAATTGTATTCTTAAAGTCTGTAAAGCACTCGTGGCATTTTTAAGAAGTAAGAAAGACATAAGAAGAAGCAAAATCTTATGTTTTTCCTTTTTGCAAACTCACGGCATCACTTTAAAGTCTTCGCCGGCTAAACCTGACGAAGATGCAGCCTAGCGCCAATCAAAATTGTTTCCATGGCATTTTTACTACGGACGCTCATGGCCATGTCTCTACCCATAACATTTCACGATTTTGGAAAGAAGGCTATTATAAACCTACAGGGTTGGGAAGTAACGAGTTACAAGTAACGCCGTTACTGTAACGAGTTACATTTTGTGTAACGGAACCCTGTAACGAGTTACATTTGCATTTCAGTAACGGAGCAAGTAACTAGTTACAATTCTGTGTAAAAGTAACTGTAACGGCGTTACATTTGGGTCCCGTTACTTTCCCGTTACAAATAGTCAAAATGACCACAAATTGCATTTTCTTTGAGCTAATAACAGAATAACAGAAAATTTTCAAATTGATGACACTTTGGTAGTAAAATGTAAAATTATTTTCGATATAGGCTATTTATCATTCATCGCTATTATCGACGTCGCCCTCACCGACATCAAATTTTATTCACGATTAGAATCAGAAGTTGATATTAGATGCACACGCTGCAGGCTTACAGGCCGGGCCACTTGATTGTCTATTGAACCAGGGAGTTGTCAAATAGCAACTCCCTGATTGAAATAAGTTTAAAATTGATCTGTATGTCAAAATACTTATTAGACAGATCAATGCTTATTATCCATGAGACCGATTTGTGCGATTATTTGAAAAATACTGAACGGTCCTCTAAGGCTCAGCTGACTTTATGTATTCTAAGTAAAGTCAGCTGGGCCTTGGTTTACTCATATTGTCCTTTAGAGGACACAGTGGAGACAGTGTACCGTGAGAAACGGGTTGGCCCATGGGCATTCAAATACCAGCTTACTTTGAAAGTTTAATCATTGCCTCTTGAGACGTTAGGGCTGGACCCGTGTTCACCCTATCCGAGTCGGAGCTAACTGCGATTCTAGATTCCCGAATCTTTCCGAGCATGGTACTACTCAGGATCCTCAAATTTCTGCCAGTTTTGATTCCAATGGCACCAATTCCGAGACCAGTCTTTTTGCCAATGTATATCATATCACACATACAGATGTTTTAATTCTATCGTACATGTCCACCATTAATTAACAAAGTCATCGTTTGTACTCACTTCCATAGCCTGGCCTCCTGAGTAATTTAGTTGATTGTATGTGACAATACCTTAGATCTGTACATTGTGCACAAATGGAACTTTAAACACTTTTAATGTAACTTTCATATTTGAGAACTCGGCTGGAATGAACTCCGAGTCCGAGTCCAGTTACATCACATTCCGTAAAAATTTCGATTCCGGAACCTTCTATCCCGGGCAAATTCCTAATCTAGAAAAACGCTCTTGAGACCGGCATTAAGCTAACCGAATCCGGACTCTTGCGTTGGAGCCCAGTAAATCTATACGGTGCCAAGCGTTGGTAAACACCGTGCATCCATTTATGCATCTAATTTAACATGTATGGTATCTTTATTTGAATCAAACGTATGAATTTAGGCTATATCATATTCTTTTCAATGTCCGTAACTCCTTACACTGGAATAATAGTACGGTTAATATAAAAAAAACAGCAGAATATTGAAATGGTCAATGGCGTTAAAAGTATCCTAACAAAGCTAATTGGAAAGAGAAGTGTCCGACTTAAAGCTTTACCTATTGTAAAGGGAAAGTGAATTATGTGCACATGATCTGCATGTATAAACTGCATAGTATCACCATTTCTATGCACTGTTTTATATCGACACAATGTGAAACTTGAAATTTATGGGGAAATATCACTTAGCCCAACCTTAGCGGTGAGGTTTTAAAATTTTACTGCTAACAAATGTATTCATCCTCTTATTATACCATATTTATGCCCTTGAGGGGTGAAGACTTTAATTACTGCTGAAACAACGCTCTTCCCCTTTCCGGCATAGCCGCTAACCTCTCTAAATTAGCCGACTGTGTGATGGGAGTATAAAGATTTCAACCCTCAAAGAAGTACTTTGGTAACTGGAAAAGTTTTGGTTATAACCATATTCCTCTAACAAATAGTTTGCGTAAGCTCCGACACAGTATCATGATTCGCTGCTTCATGTTGAGCATTAGGAGCCTCTGCGACAATGCCCATTGAAGATCAGCTAGCTTCATTGACTTTCTTTGGGGAACACCTAAGGATAACCGGCACAAATGAGGTGTCGGTCGTCTCATGTGCCCCCGTCTTACTATCTAATTATGCCCCCCCCCCTCCATTTCAGGTACCGAGGTACCGTATATTCACCTTGAAGTAACGAGTTACTTTTGAAATGTAGCTAGTTACTTTTTAGTCAAAAGTAACTGTAACTAGTTACTTTTTCAACATTGTAACTAGTAACTGTAACGAGTTACAATTTTACGGAATTAACTGTAACTATAACGAGTTACTTTCAAAGCGTAACGGGAACAACCCTGTAAACCTATAACCCTCGAACTTTGATCGTTCTTACAAAAAATACTTTAACCTAAATTTTTGGAACTACTTGTAGCCTATCTTATATTTCACAATGAAAAAGAGTACTTGAGGGGTAATACCCATGCGCAAGCCAAACCCTCTTCATCATAAAAAATTACTTGTTATTCTGAGAAAGGCTGGTATTGAAATGGTCAAAATTTAAAAAAAAAATACTTTTTAAAGATCTTTTTGTGAACATCCGATGAGTTTTAAGATAGCCAAATACCTCTTTTTAATGATTTAATTCTTTAAGAAACCTAAGGGCTTCCGGGGGAGAACGTTGTGCCCCGGGCCGGGACCCCCACCGGGCGTTACCCCTGGACCCCACCAGGGAGCGCTCGGCGGCCCCTGATCCCTACGACTATAAAAGGAGCACTTTCAGGCATGAAATCTCGCCCCTGCATGAGGAAACTCTTCGCTGCCCGTAGGGCTATTTACAAACCCCTACTCTGCAAGTAGGTTAATGACCAAGGTGAGCAACTGTGTGTAGTGAATAGTTTAGTACGGTCATGAGCAGCTGTAGCTCTTTTTATATTTTATTCATGTTTGGCTCGGCCTGATATCCATTTTGACAGGACGGCATAATTACACCCCAGAAAAAGGCAGAGTCTAATTATGATGTTTTGGCCATTTTTGTGCATTATAATAAATTCTAGAGGCATGAAGGGGGCTGAACAGGTCATACTATCCTGCTAATCCGTTTCAGTTCCACATAGTGGGGTGCCCAGTCTATAGTTAATGACCATATACATCGATGTACGGCTGGGACAAACCAAAAATAAGGTCAAGGTCAACTCGTAGACCGCCAGCTGTGTGTCCAACTTAGGGAGTATTGTGACTAGCGGCCGGGTTACTGGATGCGAACGGGCTTACATGGTTCATTCGATTGATTTAATAAATATTCAAATTCTCAAACATTCGTGGATAATCGGAGAGGACGGGGAAGGGGGAGAGTACTTTAACCATAAACTGCATCTTCACCAGCAAATAGGATAGGGACTACGTGCGGTACACCTCACCCCACTGGCACCCGTTGGCCACCTCGTGCACCCATGTAGCCCAGTTGCTTCATTTTCACTTCCTGCCGTAAGGGACGCCAGTTTTATGGACCAAAAAATTTTCCAGATGGAGCCCTGTGTACCCTTACTCCTATTTCCAAGGTCTAATGGCGGTATCTCCGTATACACCCCGCCGCTTCCAAGCGCTCCCAGCGCTGCCGTATGTTGCACGGGGTTCAGGGCGCGGTTCGGTCGAACCCCCCCCCTCCCAGGATCTGGAGTTCCGCTTTGGATAGTACTTCATAGTATATGATGATGCGCTTGGTGTTTTACTGTGTCCCACATGGCGTTCAAAAGCCCTTGAAAAACTTTCTGTCAAAGTTTTATTGACCACCTTAGATAACTTGCGCCTTCCTCGTTCGATGCTTGTGTCTTCGGCACTTGCGGCTTAAAGTCGGTGGGTAAAATGTTCCACTTGTGGCAAAATCGAACCCCCCCCCCCGACACACACACGCTGAAAAAGTTGCACACGGGCCTGTTAGGTCATCGCTTCTAAAGCAGTGTGAATTCCATAGATTTCTTTGGGGAGAAACCCTTTACTCGAACCCGGTGTCTTCACCATTTTGACCAGAACACGATCATTCCTGGCCAGCTTATTTCAACTTGCTGCCGTCATGAATTATAATAATATGCACTGCATCATTTGTGCATGCCTGCTAAATGCCAAGAAATCGTAAGAGCATGTAAGTGTTTAATTTCAAACTTTTCTTAGCTGCCTGTAGGAGGACACCAAATACAAACCCTGACGATGTTTTGCCTCACAAGCACCCCAAACCTGTTCAGGCGGACGTCTCCTTCACAAAAAAAGCCATTCTGTTTTTCAAGGCGTTGTTGCATTACTCCAAATGTATTTTGAAGTATGCTTGTATCTCTCTAGCAGATCTTTGATTGATATTTATTAGTAGGCGTAGGTAGCGGTGCTTCCAATCAAAAATGCGGGCGCTCAAATATGCTTGCCTCCGTAACCCTCCCCCCTCCACCACACAGGGGAGTCCCTAAGAGTCGATGAGAGGGGAGCTGGACCTTTTCCCGACAAAGGTGAGTTAAATTCCCAAGAAAATATGGATGTCAAGAACCGCGAACTCATAACCCCCTTTTTAAGATAATCTTTTCAAAAGTATGGAATGGGAAGTTTAAGCACCGATTGACAGGAGGACAAGGTTAGCAAAAAGAAAAGAAAACCTAAGGGAAACAAAGCTTGACATTAGCAATGTCAGGCGCACCTGTTTTCATTTGCTGAAAAGCAGGGTCGAGTTTGGTCATTGACAGATGGAAGTGCTAGCTCCGAGGTTTACTTACAGGGTAGGAGCATAAAGTTGTTACTAACGTAGGGCTCAATTGTCCGCCTTTAGGTCCATTTTGGTAATGTCCCTCTGTGGGGGACCAAGGAGAGAAGCCCTCGTAAGCATTTCAAGCACCAATACAATTGTAGGCACCAGAAAAAAGCATTTTAATGTCTACAAATGGCATTCAATACAAACTAAACAGACCATGAAATCGCAGTCTGTCTTTATCTTTTTAGAATTCGAACTGACTATGATTGATTTCTTCAACTTTGCAGCTGGGTTGATGGTGGGGAGGGTGGAGGGCCCGTAGAGTATTATAATATGGAATTCAGTTTGCCATAATTATGTTAACCTTGTTCTATGGTAAGTTATGATAGGACACCAAGAGTACAAGATGATTTAGTGCGAAGCGGGTCAAAAAATAACACTTTTACGGTCATCTTAGTAATGTTTGATTTCATTTTACCAAGCAATTACCTGTCAATAAATAGCACTGAATACAATACACACTAAACAGACCTAAAAGTTTCAAACTGCCCTTTTGTTTCATAAACAGCCAGGTCCAAAGGGTCCTTTGATTCCCTAATGATGAGCAGATTTAAGGGTTGGGGGATAGGATGGGCAATCGCAAAGGTTGCAAGGGGTTTTGCAATAATCCAAGGCCATCTTCTAGAAAGTTGCCTCTCGAATCCACTAACATAAGAAAATGGTCACATAATCATTTCTGTGGTTTTACTTAGTTCGCATCCAATGTCCTTTAGAAGTAGTTAAAATGTATAACTCTAATGCTCACAATTTCGATACCCCAGAGCTTTCGGGAGGCTCGTCCCTGGACCCCACCGGCCCGTTACTCCTGGACCCCACCAGAGACCCTAAGGCGGGCCATAGACTTCCCTCCGTCAGGGAAGAGCTTCGCGCTCCTACAGCGCCTTGGGCGCCGTTGGCTTGCTCCATCCACCCAGGTTTCAAAATGAATCTCCGACAATGCACGAACCAAGCACCATGAAGAAAATATTTATGGCACAAGTACTAATCCCTTGGCGGAGCAAAATATTTGACTGGGGAAACAGAGGCTATGTGACGTGGGAATGATCTAAACTCGTTCGGTCCCACCCTTTTCAACGGGGTAACACCAAACATCCAGAATCCAAAATAATAGTGCTTTCTTCCACATCATAAGCTTTGCCACCTTGGGCGCAATGTCCTATGGAAGGGTGTCAAGAGGGTATCTAGCAATCGCATAAGCGTACGAGGCGGGGGCTGGGGAGCATATGCCCTCCCAATTCGGGCTAAAATAGTGGATCCATTAGGGCAAATGAGACAGCCAAGAAAATAAATTATGCCCTTTTGCAACTGACACGGCGGTATCAAAATTCGGGCAACTTGGTCCAAAATTCTAAATTCGGGCAAAAATTACCCCTGACCCCCCAGAAATATTGACCCCCGTACGCCTATGAACAATAGTATATCAGTATTGATATCCATCACTTATCTCTTATTGATATCACTTTGTAATCGCGGAGGTGCCGGATACTAGCTTAGAATATTCACAATTTTCACAATTACTGCTGTAGCCCTGTCTACTTTGTATGACAAAAGTGTGTGCCAGTTGGGTTCGTAGGACATACTGATCACCTGATGAAGTAAGAGTCTCCGAGATTATTCCCATTTTAAAATTTTGACAGGACGTCACCGTGAAAAAGATGGACAATTTGGGGCAGACATAGGAGCACAAGTCAGGAGCAGCCAACCCCATGGAGCTGGAAAATGCTAATTTCTATATGCCAAGTGACTAAAATGTGCTAATTTCCCTCAATAACTGTGGCCTTTCTTCTGCCTTTCTAATAGCAAGCTGATATCTGCCCTGTGAACATAAACGCAGAGGGGGAAGGAGAGAGGGTGTTTACACAAGAAACAATGCCATACACTCAGTATCGATAAATACTTTGTAACAAAAACGAGTTTAAATATTCGATTAATTTATTACATTCTTAGACAGCGATTTACGGTATTTGACTTAATTGACAGATAATGGATTGTAGTAACTTAGTTAAGTGTGCGTAATAAATATATAGACACAGGCATGCACACACACACACACACACATACACACACATGTATATATATATATATATATATATATATATATTAAGTTGTATAACTGTGAAATTTTACCGAAGTTGAGTTGGGTAGATATATACTTATATTACAGTAGGCTGGGCAAAACTGCTTTACATTATATTAACTAGCGTAGTTTTATCGGTGTACATTTCACACAACGGGGGAAGGGGGGGTAGAAAGTCCCTCTCCTTAAATTTCCTTTAATTGGCCAACAATCATGATAACATGAATTTTGCCCTTACAAAAAACACTTTATCTATTGGCCTGACAATTTGAGGAGGGATATTCGAATACCACATAACATCTTGCGTACGTAGCAGGCTGTATAGCATATTCCTTGTTCAGTCATATCCCTAGAGGCTGAGCAAACAAAGTCCGCTCCGCGGGCTACATAACATCATGCATGTATCACTTTTTATGTAACATCATTCCCTATTAGCACAGCATGACCCGCCTGCTTGTCACATTTTAAAAAATCATGACTATGCATAGTGTAGTGTGAGACGGAGGAAAAGTTAAAAGGCTACACAATTCCCTCCCTCCCCCACAGTAAAAGTTCTCCCTACTAATTTTACTTCTCAGATTTATGCAAAAACGCCTTCTTAGTACAGGTCCACGACAAAGTTACAGTAGCTTGCACTGAGTTTAAATTGCTCAAGGCCACATCCACACACTCATAGTGTGTGTGAGCTTGGGAATACAACTGACTACACAATTGAGTCTCATCTGACCAACCAGAATTGAGCTACTGTTAAAATTAATCATATTTATTAATATTTTTCGGGTGAAGCTATAGACCCTTTAACGAAGGGGTACTGTAGTTGTTTGTTACCCACATTATGATAAAGGTGACAGCTCCCCAAGCTGATGGAAAGACCCCCTAATTTGTGCCCCTGGAAAATGTGTGCCCCTGAAAAATTCAAAGTTACCATTGCCTTGATGCAGTTTAGTTGATTTCACCTCCCCGAAAGCTGTTTGCCCCTCCCCTTTCACTACCTTGTCTGGCTACGGGTCAGACAATTTTAGTTTATTCATAGCTTATTAAAATATCTCGTTTTGTTTTGTTACATGAGAGTGCATATCAATAAATAGGATGAGAAAGCAGTTGAGACTTACACAGACTAAAATTGCATGAAATACATGTACAAAAGATAAATCGGGAATTACGAAAAAGAGATAAGGAAGTTTGGTGGAACAACTCCTTTTTAAATATGCATGGCCAAAAGCATAATAGCCATACACCCAATGTCGTCAACCCCAATTGAAAATTGAGGGGTGGAGACAAGAGTAAAGCCGCGGTCACGCTACAACGAATTCGGATCGGATTCCGATCCGATTTTTGTGAGTTTTTATTTAAATCTTCTCCATTTCGGGTCAGAAAGAGCCCAAAATTGGCCAACCAGTGTAAATATATGATTTGCATCAGAGGTCTATGAAAATGAAATGATAACTGATTTTTTTTCGTGACGTCACATCGATGGACAGCTTTTGTCGGACACGCGTAGTCCGATAAAAGCTGTCTGTCGATGTGACGTCACGAAATAATTTGTATAAATTTAATTTTCGTAGTCTTGCAATAAAAATCATATTCTTACACAGGGTGGCAAATTTTGGGTTCTTTCTGACCCGAAATGGAGAAGATTTTAATAAAAACTCACAAAAATTGGATCGCAATCCGATCCGAATTCGCTGTAGTGTGACCGCGGCTTAAACGTGCAAAATAGTGAAGAGGTCTGTCGGGTTTTGTGCTCAACTTCAAAAAGTGGGGGACGCACTCTTCCCCTTTCGTTACCGGCCTGTTGACACCCGTACCTCACAGGAAAATGCAAGCTCGTGAACACGGAAGAAACCCATATAATATAAAGCCAGACAAACTTCGACCCATATGAAAAAAATTGTAAAACATTATTTTGTGCACGGCAGCGTAGACTGCCACAAGCATTGCGGTACATATCTGTGGTACATAACTTCCTGCTCTATAATCTTTAAACTACGGTATACTGAGGGCAAGCCCCACCGCTGCCGATAACTTCTAAAAGTGGTGATAGTGCTTCGCCCTATCTCATTCAGAAGTGAAGCACTGGTGTCATCAGGAAATTTTGAGCGAGGTCGTTTTCACAAACAGTGAGCAGTAGTGAAATTTGAAATGTGATAAAGGGAATTTATAAACACGAAAAGGGGTCGTTCCTAGCCTGAACCCTAGCAGTTAAACCTACAGAGGGGGGGGGGGGGCGAAGAAGATCACTACCGTACCTTCACTACGTACCTTGGCTACATCCTCCGACTAGGTGAGGAAGCAATGCCTACTGTAAAGGGTAGCGTTACCTATTAAACGGACTATAGTAATATAGTGACTACATATGATGTGGTTGTGCATTCGTGAAAGCCAAACTTTGCATTATGTTCGGGGTACATGAGGTGCAGTGCAAACTATAGGAGACATTTACAAAAGGATATATATTATGAAAGGTACGGAACGGAATCGCGGAGAAAGACTTTCCAAAGTATATATTATAGAGAGCGGACTGTCGGCATTCATATTCGCAGAAGTAGTTTACCGAAATGCAGTGGAACGTAAACACATGCAACCAACAGAGACTTCAATTTTTCCCACGTGATAACTGTGTAAAGAGAAGAAAAGAATGTTAACATATGGAACGTAGATATGGTTTATTACGTATAGTCCAAGACTATTTACGTTTGAAAGTCAATTCAGATGGGAAAACCGTAAATGCTCTTGGATGAAAAACCCACCTTCCTTTGACCCTGCCAGGGATCGATCCCCAAACCTCCCGGTTGCCAAGCTTCAACGCTTCAAATGTCACCGCCTTTATCCGCTCGGCCACAGCACAGGTTGAGAAACACTGGTATACAGTATTTTCTACATAGGAAAGGGAAGTTTACATACTGATGCCCCAGGAATTTCGTTATGGTGACGAAAATACTACCGTTTCTTCCCACAATATTTGATCAACGGAAGTACCATTTGTTGATTTTTATAGTATAAGACAATAATTCTTCCACTTTGTGCTCACATGGTTTCTGTGGTTTAACCTATGTTAGTTTAAGCCTACAGTATTACATCATTAGGAACGGCTGCAGCCCCTCCCCCCCCCCCCCAATTTTCCAGTTGGAATGGTCTTCTGGTCTTAAAACTTCCACCATTACCTTAAAAATACCCAAATTCCTAAGTTGAATGGGCCAGCCCCCATCCCTCTAATCTTACAACTTCCGACCGCACTGTATTAGTGACGTCACTGATTACATTCTAGTTTTCCTACTTTATTCTTTATTTTCTTGATGAATGGCTGTTTGACCTACTATGTAAGTAATGACACTTTACAAAGACAAGTATTTTACAGTTTATGACTAAACGACTCTACACTTACTCGCACCGAGATGTTGTATTGCCAACTCCCTGGTCATACGCCCCGCTCCCTGTACAATTTTCTTTAAACAGAACAAGTTGTGGTTTCATTATCGGTTCACAGTAATGTACCACGCTATTGATGCATTCCTTACACAAGCAAACAGCGTATCTTATTCTCTTGGGGAACCTGCGACAATAGAAGAAAATACAAGTAAAGTTGGCATCTTGTTAACTGATGGCCATTGGTGCATGCCACCGAGATTTAAATGTAGGGGTGGAAGGCGGATGGGGGCAAGGAGGGATGAGGGGGCAATAATTTATGAGTGTGCAGTGCTCCTATAAGCTGTATACCTTTGCACAAAAACGGACTGGAGGTGGCGATTGGGTGGCCAAAGACATTGAATGGAGAAAAGGCCCCATGCATGCCCACCCCTCTTGGCGGCGTCACAACTTTTACATAATTACAATTACTGCACATGGTTCATGCACAACACAACCTTGTGAACCCAGGTGTACTGTTTGTGTTGTTTATTAAAGTCATATCACGTTACAAAATATTAAGCATTCTGTAACAATAATCCCATTTTCCCTTAATAATTTAATGATTGGAATATATCACAGTATTCATTCATTTTTTCTCAATGTCAGGGTTTCGTTTTATGGAAATAGGACCATTTTTGCTGAAGGGACATCAAATTATTACCATTTTTTTAAAGAAATACCAAATGATACACTATCTAAGCTGTCTGTCACCGTTGGTTGGCATGTATTTTTAAAGGATTTTATTACCAAAAATGCCTTCTTCCTCAGTATCCAAAAATGGCATTTGCCATGCTGTTGCTTCTAAAGATAATATACTTTAAGGTCTGATTTTTAACACTTCAGGAAATAGCGTAGAGTTGAAAATTTTATTCGGCAAAATTATTTGCTTACACAATGAAACTACGGATCAGCATGAATGTGACCTCAATGTTACAGGGTCCACCCGGGGTTAAATGCGATTATTTAAAGTTGAAGCTGTATGATATTTGTCTGAGAAGCAAAGTCGTAAAGTCTCAATGTGTTCCTTTAGTCTAGAATTACAAGAATATATATTTTGCAGCTTGGAAATTGAATTCCATTCATCCATCTCCCATATCCTCATAGATTATTCCGTTGCTGAGATATGAAACGCAGAAAATTTGTTCACTAAAAGTCTCTATAGAGGCGTGCATTGACGTCATAGCACACGCTTTTGTCGGTCATTTTGGATGGCAAAAAATGGAACTGCCACCTATCAGGCAATACAGCATGTGTGCTTATTTGTTTCGTTGTCTTTCCAAATCTTGAACTTCTTTAATTGAAACTTTCTTTTTTGGCTCTTGGAGACATGTGCAACAAATGATAAGCAATACAAACAATTTTGACCAAACTTTTACACACCAGCTAGATTAAAGGCCCTTTTTAAACCAGCCTTGCGTGGTAAGTCAATGTAATAAGGGGCGGTTTTGCCGAATTACAAGGCTTACAAGCTCGTAGATCCCATGAGAGAAAATATTTGCGGGAAAAGTGTCGTTTCTCAGGGCAAAATTCTTGTCATGTTTTGCCAATTTGTCTGACAATTTCAGAGTAAGGACCCCCTATTGTGAAATGTATTCCTACATCGGCATTGCCCAAGCGTTAGCACTCTTGTCTGCACCATGTATGCAATCTGCCGTATTTGGGCCTACAAAGGGTCTATGGTATTAAAAATTTGGTAGCCTGACCGTCGAAATAATATATTTAAGTATTTTGTAGAAAAAAAGAAAAAAGAAAAAAAGAAAAAAGCTTACATACCAAGAAAAAACTTTCTGTCGTAAACACTTCAAACTTGCTTTCTTAAATGACGGCCCATGATTTATATCCGGCCAACCAAGTAACCCGATACTTGCAGCGATGCGAATTGGGAGCACCGTGACTGCCAGTTCTAATGTTATTTTGGCTGGAGACTGTCATTGTCACGTCAGTTACAAACTTAATGGTCTTACTTCTACACTGATTGATGTAGGTGTTCCTCTGGATTTAAACAGCATGTCTGCGGTGCCACTTGGCATGTTCCAGGAGTACCCTAGATTTATTTTTCTAGAATGTTTGAAGCTACATGCAAAAGTTACTTGAAAGCTTATTTATTCCCCTGGCTTTTGTTTTAACCTTAATTTTCCTTACCCTTCCTCATGTTTCGGTTCTAACCATTTTGCAACTTGTCGCATTTTAACAGGACGGGTTAGGGGTCCTATTACTTACAGAGTACCTAAAACTTACCTGTTTTTATCTCTGTGTACTCGGTACTTCCAGGGACAAATGGCCCTTCTGTTCGCAACCCTACTATCCGTAAACTCACTTCCAGATAGTTTCTTACACTGTTCCTGGTTTTTTCTTCTCTTGTTACCAAAACTTCCTCTGTCTGAAAAATTACCATTTTTTAACTCTGACAGTAGCCTCGCTTCCAGCTGATTCTTCCTCGGCTTCTTATGTGTATTTCTCTTATCTTTTCTCCTATTTTTCTGTCTCTGGGATACCGTTGGATATATTCTGTCTCCAAAGTTATCATCAAAGACTGCCTCATTTGTAATCTCGTCAACCACCTCGGATCCGTAGTTCTCCATCTTTACCGAACTTGATAAAGGAAGTTGCCGTTTTGACCTTGTTGGCTGGACCAAGTTTATCATGTGATCCGAGTTGCTCATGTGATTTTCTTTTCTGAGTTGTGTGTTGCTAGGCGACGACGATACAACCGTCAAAGTGAAAAGATTTAACACCTAATACAGAACAGAAATTTACCAGTGTGAAATAATATGAGACAAAAGGAATTCATGTTGAGAAGAATGATTCTTTGTTGCTTATGTCTGGCAATATCACTCAGGATCCATGCATTAACTCAAAGGTTCCCGGACAATTTCCATCAGGAAAAACCCCCCTTGACACACCCCCCTTGACACACCCCCCTTGACACACCCCCCGAGACAATTTGCTCCCGAATAATTCCCACCCGGACGTTTCCCCTTGAACAATTCCTTACCCAGGGCAATTCCATTTTTGGTGGGAGAAGTTGTCAAGGGGTAATTGTCATGGACGGGAATTGTCCGGGTCAGATTGTCCTGTCTGGGAATTATCCGGTTGAGAATTGTCCCGGAAAAGCTGTCCCGGGGAAAATTGCCCGGGTAAATTATCCGTGTGGGAATTGTCCCGGTGGAGGGGAGAGATGTCCGGTCATGTAACTTAGCAGCTCGTCACAGTTATGCTCGGGACACAAACTTCAAAGAATGTGCAAGCCTGTCAACTCTGCGGCAGACAGTCGGCCATGTATGGAGCTAAAGATAGTTTACTAGTACGGTAACGGTAACCGCAACTGCAACGGCGATGACAACGGCAAAAGTTGCGGCAACGGCATCGGCAATGGCCATCCGGTAAAATTGTTCACATTGAAAGGGCAAAATGTGATTACAGTTCGGACGGTATACAGTTCATAAAACAGTGCGCCATACGTTAGTAGACTCTCACTTCTGAGGGCCCAGCATAAGCATGAGAGGGGAAGGGTGGGGGGACTTCAGTGGTTAATTATTTTACAATGCTAGACACACATTATTGAATGTGATAGCACCCATAAAAGGAAAGGACATATACATGACAGCTCCACCCTGCCTTACAACAAATTCAACAAAACTGGTCACTTTAGATGGGAAAACCGTATATCATATCTGGATGAAATCTTGCGTACTCTTAGCTGACTAGCGTGGATGATCATCTGGCGCTGTCTCCAGTGCTATATAGGTCATCGTCCTCTTGTAAAGGAACATATTTGCAGCCTATTGCAACACCTTGATTCCGTGCTGAGTAGGCGGGTTGCAATTGTTTACATTCAGGGTTGACAAATAGCATTTTCAACACCAAATGTGGGTAATTCTGGCAGTAACAATCTCGTTTGACCTGCAAGATTTTCATCTGGTAGCAAATATTGCATCCAAACGTAGATGAAGTCATAGAAAATTTAAATACATAAAAGTGTTATGGTGATTTTGTTGTTCATTTAGAATTTATGTGACCATTTCTTTAAGTTGTGAGAGAATCGCAAGATTCGACTTTATTGGAGAGGAGGGGATGAGTGTGATATAGGCGAAAGAAGATGGGAATACATTTTGGCATTCCAGCACGAATCCAGGCTGACACACCTGTACTAATTCCAAGCTTCACGAATCAGTCTCTGCAACATTTATGAAGCACATTGTCTCAACATTCTTCACAATTCTGAAGGGAGAAAGAGATGGTTTACAATTTCAATATTTAAAGCTGCAAAACAATACATAGCATGAACGTATCCCATGTGTGGTCCCCCTATATCTTGAGGTGACGTATAAACTGTGACGTATGAACCCAGAAAACACTGTCTTTGAGGTTCAGAAAATTTCGAACCTTTAAAACGATGATTTTTTAGTTCAGAAAGATGTTTTCCTCCAAGTAAGTAAAGCCATTGCTATCTCACTGATTATAGGGAGAGATCTCATGACCAGCTACGAAGCCATCCACAGGTTTGGGATGGGGGGACATGTCATCCCCCACTTTGACTGTCTCCCACGTTTTCCAGAACCCGAAGGAAAACAGAAGGAACATGCAGTGGCGGCACCAGGAGTTTAAAAGTGGGGGGAGGGGCAAATGGAGGGCAAAAGAAAATGTTGGGGGTAAAAAAATTTTCGCGCGTAGCGCGAAGCGCAAGCTTTAACGGGTGGGGTCCAGGGGCCGCCCTAGGGCCCCTGGTGGGGTACGGGGGCAAAGCCCCGGTGGGGTCTAGGGGGTCCACCTTTGAGCCCCTGGTGGGATCCAGGGGGCGAAACTCCCGGAAGCCCTGAGGTTTTAGCATATCTCTTGGTAAGAAATTAAGCCTCAGAACAGGTATATTCCGGTTTGTAACACATCATCCAATGCAAAGTTTCCAAATAATTTCAATGTGTTAGGCTATTCCTCCCGTCAGGCCTCTTTACTTCAGGAGCTGAGGTCCCCATGCCCCCCTTGGTGCCGGGCCTGGGAACATGTTCCATTCTATAACTTGCAATGTAGATGATTCAATGAAACCAAACTCTAAAATGGTGGAAAAGCCATTTAATGGCTTAAAATCGTTGAAAAATGCCTCAGATAGCACCACAGATTAGCTGGCCTTCAAATTTTTCCAGCACTGTTAAGTAAGCTCCGGATTCCTCGCTTCTGTGGTTTCGCAATTCGCATTTAAAGCAGTTCATGTCGAGGTTATCCCACTCCCATGCACTATACACACTTTTGAGAAGCTGTTTACCCTCCTGATCAGCTATAAATTCTTTCCTCGAATAGCATTTAAATTCAAAATATTTAAACTGTTGCCTACCATATACAACCACTTATCTGCAAAAATGGTGAAAAAAGGGGTTTTCACACTCTTTGAAATATTGTAGTCAATATTATTAAACACAATTTGCTGAACTCCTCAAAGTATTATTTGTTTTATTATAATGTAATGTGTTACATCCTATTAGCTTTATTAAGTTTATGGGGATTTCCAGCATGGGTGTGACTTAAGGCGTACATGATACACGGGAGGATCACATTGCTTTATGTAAGAGTCTTTCGCCTTCCTGACTAGACAAATACAAACAACTTATCTTATCCGGGTGGAACCAAGATCCGTTTGTCTTAACTTGCCTCATACTAATGTTCCAGTTCCTTTTATTCTATAAAGGACCAATTTCTTGGCCATAATGTTCAGTCAGAGGCGCTTCTCCCTATGCTCCAAACAAAATATCAAAATATAGATAATTTGTCCAGACATCTCCTAAATTATTAATCTAGCCTCGTAAAATTTACGCATACCCGCTCCTACCTCCTCCCTATATATCAGTGTCTAGCTAAATCACTGATTTTGGTTTAAAGCTAATGAAAAACGATCTTTTAGCCCCTCGTCTTCGCAAAGCACCTGTCCAGAAACGGTAAAGTACCCCATGCACTATTGACTATGCAAACAAAAACTGCTTTCACGCCCCAACCATTCTATTGTTTAAGTGGGGTCTATTATGTTACAAACCTCACAGTCTAAAGCAGTTGCAAATGCAAGGGACTCTGACATACTTTTATGTGGGAAGGTGTTTATACCAGTCAATTGTGTCTTCAATATCACTACTTTAACTGAAAGGTACACCCATAGGTAAAGTCAGAAGAGCAACAATTGACAACTCTATGGAATGCCTATTCGTCAAACAAAGTGGACCCCATCTTCAAGCTCGTTGAGCCCTTTCCAAGTACTACACCCTCACTAACTTAGGAATATGAATGTTGTCTTTCTTGTTACACAGTCGCCCTAAGCTTAAGTCATGTACATATCACTAATCTGCTCATGAAGTTAACCAATCAGATTGACGTGCTGCATTGGAAATATGGCGTAAATGTACTCTTTTTATTAATAAACGTAGGCACCATAGGTTTAGGTAATAGTGGTTTGGGGGAATGAGATCGTAAACTCCTCAATGCTCGGTACGTGCATATAGTTGCAGGAGCGGATCCAAGGGAGGGGGGCTTTCCTGGGCTCAGCTCCCCCTTTTTCGCCACATTAACAATAACAAATGCGCGAAAATTAGCATAATGTTGATCAAGGAGAATATTAAAGGGGGCTTTCAGCCCCCCCCCCTTTCGAAATGTCAGGATCCGCGCCTGAGTTCTCCTTACAAAAAGTTTTGAACTTTTACTTCATACGACCAGGATATTTTCTTTTTTGTCGCCAGTTTATTTATACATCTTGTAATCTATAACGTTGGTCCTTATGGCGTCCGTTGCTCAATCAATAACGTAAGGTATAATGTGACCGAAATATTGCCAATGAACGTGATATTCCTTCAAATATAAGGTATTGGTTTTCCATCATATGAATTAAAATGTCCTCGAAAATTTTAGGGGATAAGACAGGGAACGGTCTACCCCAACCAAAGTACCAAGACCTGTTTTTATTTGAAAAAAAAAAGAAATATTTTAACAAATTAATGCTAATCCTTATTCTAATCTTGTTTTAATTGTGCTATGAATTGGCTTAGACACAGGGCATTGGATTAGTGACAGCTACGTCTGAAGCTTTATTTCTGCCTGTAGCTGTAAGTTATTGACTTCATACCATTGAAATACCTGCAACGTAGGTTTTACCTCTAAAACAATTTTCAAGTCTCTTTATACGTAAAACAAAAAAGGCTCCAGAGGTCTGTCGATCTCCCACAGACACTCTAATGTACTCTCAAACTTATCAATAAACTTACCGAAGTCGTTTATTCAACTTTATTTACCACCTTACTATCACCAATATATCAGAAACCTTAGATATTAACCAACCATGCAATGTTATACTTTTCATGTAACAACGGACATGCAGGATATTCAGATTTCTTCTTTTGACAGCTTGAGGGATAATTGAAACCAGGGTATAAACTACACAAGGTAGGGCAATTCCTCCCCCACAAAGACGTTGAGGAAAGCGAAAATACGAAATGATAATCGTCCTCCTCCCTTCCTTAATGATTGTTATCAAAACAATGAAAACAGCCCCGAGATCTTTTTAGGAGAGGGGAGATTTTTCCTAGGCTACATCATAAGAAAAGAGTCTCTCTGATGAAAATTAAAATTTATACCCTGATTGTAACCATGTCCGTCCTATGAGTGAAGAAATGACGCTTTGTAGAGATACCGGTATACCTTTAAACAGGGTCAAACCACCACCTCACCGTCTCTTCTATTACGTGAAATTTATGTTAATATTTCATTTATTTCCAACCAGTTAAAGGGAAATATTGCGTTTACAATGTAACAACATGGCATACAAAGACAATATCTTAAATCACTATTAAACCGTCCAGTTTCACCAAAAAACCTCTAGTCCTAGCTATATCTCCTGAAAATATTATGCATTACAAGCGTAACGGATGCTGCATCATGTGAATTTTTAGAAGTTTGGGTGAACAAATTTCTTTTGTGCAACAAATAACCAAATTTCTTCCGTGAGAGCCTGGCTTATTTCTTGAAAGAAAGATACCATCCTACCTTATTTTGAATTGTCTATCAATCTGTATCTATTAATATTGGTTTAAAACGTATGGAAATTTTCTGTGAAACAAACGAAATATTTCCCTTTAATTTTTTATCAACAAACACCTTCTAGGTATTTTATAACTAGATTTTTACGAACCGGGTTTCATTCATTCCTTTCTTCTATTGCTGGTCAGACGTTTTTTTTTTCGACAACAAGGCTATAAAATATACTTTACGTTCTTCGAGGATGGCACTCTTCTTTAATGATTTCATATTACTGGTATAAAGAACTCATCACTTACCACAGCTTTGAAATACATTTCATCGAACGGTGGTTGATATAATCATGAAACTGCTTATTCTCCTTGGCGATGGAAAAAATACTCAGATAACAATAGTTTATTGTTATGTGATTAATTTTAATTGTCACTGCTGATAGAAACAATATCTTCTAATATTTCAATTGTCATACATTGATCTTTTAAATTAATCCATGTCTCGGAAATAACTCCTGAAAATGTAAACAATAGTCTAGAGCTACACGAAGTTACCCAAAATAGAAACCAAGGAGCTAAAAATAGTCCAATGGGAATTACCCCTGTGAACATCTAGCTTACAGTAACATAGTAATAATAGTATTGCGGATACACATTCACGGGAGGCCATTGGGAGTAATAATAATTTGTTTTTATAAGATATTGGTTATATAAACTATCATTATTGGTCCTTAGAGGCACCATTGAAATAGTCTACAGATTCCCTATGTTTTCCGATTTACGTTAACATTCTACACTTGAATTTAATAGTGAAATCTCGGACAAGCCATCGGGTAGCGATTTCAGACTTTCCCACGGTTGTCCTTTGGACTTTAAGGATGACCATAACGGAAACATGTTAATCAGGGAAGCAATAATTACTCCGTTTCTACATCCTTTTAATCACTTAAGACTTAAGGGGTATTTCTCATCTTTGTTACCGGGTATAATCATGGGAAAGGGGGAGGGTTGAGAGTTAGTACCGTATGATTTCAAGTATCGGCTTAAACATAATCACTTACCTTTATGAAGCATACACAGTGCCGGTGCCATCTCCATTTTTTTTAATGAAATTCACACTCTTTGTATCATTGGCGAATGTTACCGTTCTGCCTTTACTAAGTTATTGATATCCCAACAGATCATTCTGTTTGCATGGGATAATGTGCAAGTATCTGTGCCTACGTTTAAACCAGGGTACAAACTGCATTAGACGACGAGCGGTTAGCTCCGCAGCGACCAAAATCTCCCGCAAAAAATGTTGGGGAGGGTGAAAGAAATACCCAATGTTATAAAAAAGGCTATCCTCCTGTCCTAATTCTTCATTTAAAACAATAAAAGTAGCTCATGTGGACTGGTGAGGGTGATTTTAATCACAACATTTGGTAAGAGCCACTCTGAAAAAATATGCCTGGTTTAAACTCGGAGCTAATGAATGAGATGGATATGACGTCACCCTCCACACTTATTTCGTGTCATCTCCCAAGGTATCATATGTACAAAGTACGAGTCGGTCTTCCTTGGCTTAGGTAACTTATCTCAGTGTATGATCAGTGGCGGCGGAACCGGGGGGCCTTGGGGGCTCAGCTCCCATGAAAAAAGTGAGGGGGATAAAGGCATGTCCAGTTCCCCTCCCCCTCTAATATTTGCCAAGTTGAGCTGGGTACATGCAGCTTAGAACGCTCGGGAAGTGCTTTTTCCGGCCATCTGGAGGGTGTGAAAACCAAATTTTTTTCTTGTCCGCTCCGCGCCAACTGATGGTGGCGCTCCGGTTAGATAGTCTTGCTGGCACTAAGCCCCCAATCTTTTTTCGTTCCGCCACGCCTGGAATGGATGTGCCCCTCTTGGGGAGCATTGTATGGAGTGCATAGGCTTCGTAACCTTAGCGCAGTAATTGTCGGCCCCTGGAAGGAGAAGAAATGAAAAAGGAAATGTTTCCCGGAAGTCAGCTTAGGTACTTCAAAGGTCTTCCTGGACGATATAGCTGGCGATATACATTTTCAGTGTGAAGGTTTTAGTCTCAAAAACGTCCAAAATTACCGATGAAAAATGTCAAAACTCTGTAGTTAAATGTTCCATTCCCTCCAATATTGGAAATCTTTCGCGGGCACCAAATATGACGTTTTTAAGACATGAACGTAGAGTGTTAGGTCTGCGGTAGTTAAAGTGTAGCCTACCTGAAGTCTACAATTACAAGAATATATATTTTAGAGGCAACGGAAAATGAATCTTATTCATCCAGCTCCCAAGGATTACATGACAAAGTATTGCGCAAACTACCATTTTAAATTGAGTGAATAAACTTCAACATTTTATATCTCAGCTCAGGAATGTCCTGTGAAGATGGGAGTTGTCCATTTGGACTTCAAGCTTTGTAACATACATTTTTGAAATTTCAGAGTTTTGGTACACTTTAAATTTGTTCGATCTCGTGATCTAATGAAAATCTCAATCATCCACTGAGAGGTGGCCAGAATTCTCCTACAACTCCCCTTTTGAATATCAGCATATTCGATAATGGCAAACGGGATGAAGTGCCTCAAGGATGGGGGTCTTTCCCGAGAATTAAGTAACTTTGGAGAACCGCAATGTGCAATTTCTTGGGTTCTAGGGGTAGGACAATAAATTTTCAGAATTTCCATCAGCAGAAAATGCCAAAAGTGACCACTCGAGAACAGACTGCCTGAAAAAATAAACAGGTTAATGTGGACGGGTCAAATATGGTGTCAGTGAAATGTAGACCCGTCGGGGCGGTTGAACCCCCATCAGCACCCCTGCAAAAGCCTATAAATACCTGTAAGAGCAATAAAGGAGCATTTACGCCTGGGGTCCTGGGAAAATTTGGAAAAAGGGCAGTTATCAGTGATTCCAAAGGTTTCGAGGGCCGTACGATTAATGATCAGCCGTGATATGTATCCCAACCTGCTTGAATTATTGTAGGCTTATTTGAAAGAAGAAATGGGTACATTTTACAAACTTGTAGTGATGTAAAAGAAAATAAATTTATGAAATAAAAGATCATTTATGCACACTTTACAAAGGAGCATGTTAATTATCAAACGAAGCTGCTGTTTATGAAAGAAAATATGATCTGTGTTGGTTTGGACGTTTTTTTGTCAAGTCACATAGACAAATTGTCAATATTTTAGTTTTCACCGATTTCTGAAACGATCTCGCGATCCTTCGAACATATAGCTCGTCTACCGTCGCTTTATAATTTTCATTAATCTGAGGTTAGTACAAAATTTTGGAGATAAGAATGAATATTCACCTAGGTTAAAATGACATTGAAAGCACCCTGAACGAAAAATCAAAATTTGACCACAATTTTTACAGCAGGTATTTGTAATTATGTAGCCTAACACGGGTTTACGGATGTTCCAGTTAATATAATGCAGGGACTTGTGGGTGGGAGACGCTATGATGGTAGGGTTGTCTGGGTCTTTACAGCAATAATTCAACCCAAGCTGCCATGCGGGAAGTATCCCTGAGATAAGCATCCCCAAGGCATTTATACATAAAAAGGAAGCCAAAAAATGCATCCTTTTTCATTTGATTACAGTGTTTCTGATCTCGTTTTATATTGCAAACATCATCAATTTCTCTCATATCCTTTTCTTTTCCTTTGAGACCTGATAACGTTTACTTTAAGACCGACTTTTGACTTTTACAGGGGGTGTAACTCACCCTATACAGAGATGTCACACACCCCACGTCCCTTTTGTATGCCCTTGAGTAGGAGGGGGGATTGTGTTGGGATAGCAGCCAATTAGCATTTCTTTTGTCTTAAGGAAGGAAACATGTAAATCAAAAACAAACATGAATAGCCGTATTGTAAAATCATTGTTTTGGCTGAGATATGCACTTTCACTATCACCATTTGTCAAACAAACCAGGACGGTGTCATCTACAAATTTGAGAAATTGGCATCCTTCCTCTCAGGATCTTGTTTTAAAAGGATTTAATATAAAACGAAACTGTGCTAGGACCGTCAAGTATTTAAACAAATTATATCAGAAAGGTAAGTGGTTTGTTTATCACATAGAGTTCTGCGTGTAAGGTGGTTCGTGATACAAAGGATATGTCTAATTGAAGCTTTTATATCAACAAATTGTTCGGCCAAAGGGTCATACTATGAGGATACATAGTACTGAAAGCAGACAACAAAATACGACACAAGCAGAATTCCTTCAGCTTGAATGATTTAAATGAGAATACAGTCTAGGATAGACCCTTTTCCAAATAGCAATTGCAAAGGATTGTGGGATAGAGTTTTGTTACATGTTGTTTTTGGCCACAGTAAAATGTCATTGACAAGAAAGTCGCACAGCGAAAGTCTGTCCCACAATCCTTTGTAATCACTACAGGGCTGTATTTGGAAAAGGGTCAATTACGAGGAGATCGTCTTTATAACTGTGACTCGATCGATATGAAAAGTTGCCTCCGTAGCAGGCTGAACGGTATATTCCTTGTTCAGTCATATCCCTAACCGTGGTGTGGGAAGCATAGGAACCAGGGAGTTGTTATTTCCAAATAAAAACTACCTGGAGGATTTGAGCAGAGTCCGCTACGCGGGGTATACGCAAGGAGGATATACACAACGGAGCAGCGAATGATTCTGAAAAAAAATACATTGATAGTGTTAGAAATATACGCCCACAAAGTTATAAATTCATTGGCACGACAGTAACGTCAACTAGACGCAAGTAATTTAAACAGAATATTGTACTACTTTTGGACACAGGTGAAATGTACAGAAAGGTACGAGCCATGGGATGGCGGCTGGGTGCTGAGGATGCCACAAAACACGGAGGAAACCTACTTCTCGGGAATATTTTTGGAAAAAATGAGCAATTTCCTTGGATAGAGCTGGTTACTTTCGGAAGAAAATGATTCAGCTCTACCCGGCTCGGTAAAAAATGTCAAACCCATACAGCTTGTGTTAGCGTCTCCCACGCAACGAAAATGCGCTCTGTGGAAAACAGTACGGGTACGAACTTTCGATGGCTCGTGCTCTGTTGCATAGCAAACTTACAGTGATGTTCATTCATTTTAATGTTCTACTATGTCTCAGCTTCTGAATGACATAAAAATATATCGATATTTTTGACTTTTACAAAGGGACCTGGACAGATTTCGAAGGCATCTTTTTGTATGGCAAGCAATAGCTATGAACTTTTGACCCACTGCTGTTTGTACAAACAAGCTTGGATCACCGATGTTCATGCATTGCTGGATTGGTTATCATGTAAACTTTGCAATGGTAACCGTTTTTTTTTTTCAAATTTTCAACACTCCTACGTAGGGACCAGGCCAAATTACATAAAAACCACCAAATCTGGACGTTTTGTTTTTTACTAAGGTGACACATTTGTGTCTCAGGACATGCATATATGCATGATATCATGTCTTCAGGTTAGGTTAGGGTTAAAGCAATCAGGAAAGGTACAGGGTTAGAAGGACTGAGACTTCGTATTTGCCTGATATCATGTTACGGATTGGGTGTCTCAGTCACCCAATCCTCAGTTTAGACAGAAAAGTGTTTTGACAGGAAAGTGTTTTGAACAAATTGATATGCTGTAAGCCCATTATAATACAAGATCGCCGCCCTAAGTTATACCTATACAAATAACAAGTAGGCTACTAAAATGTAATTTCTAACCTTAGATACAGAACTTATAAAGACACTTGTAAGGCTCTTTAACGCGGTGATGTATGTGTACAGGCTGTACTAGCACCAAGTTCACATAACTGTATACAACGTGTAAACAATGGTGGAAGGTTATACTGCAGAAGTTTACCCGTGACCGTACCTGTCAACATAACTAGGCTACGTTTTAATTATACGTTTTGGCAAAAAGGATAGAACCCGTGATTTATTAAAAACAAAATAATCGTAATGCAAAATATAACGATTACAAAACTGATTACGACAACCTTGCGAGCTAATTGATGCAAACTGACATGAAGAGAATTGCGCAGACACTGGACCACTCTTAATACTTAGGTCACGAGGGAACTGAACCAACTTTTGAGTCAAATGAAGCCTAAGCTGGGTCATTACTTAACCAAATAATTTTGGTCGGTTCCCTCCTGACCCAATTTCTAGTCAAATTGACCCAATTGTTTTTACGGTGTCCAAATGGTCCACTTTTGCCATAGAAACTAGGACTACTGATATTAACCACTCTTTGGAAGACATGTTCTCACAATGAACTGACGTCATTTTTAACACAATGAATTCTCAAAACCATAGGTAGATTTCTGAAATTTTAGCAAATTTAGCGGGTGGTAGAAATATTTCTTGTACCTGATAGTGAATACAAATGGCTTGTATTCCTTACTATATTAGCAATGGAGTGGTACTTAATTATTCCTTTTGTAGATCAAATGTGCACAACTAGTAAATTGTACCTAAAGGCTAAAATTACAAGAAAATATATAACAGGTGGTTGGGAAAATCCATTTCATTAGTCCACCTCCCATCTTCATAGCTTAATCCGTTGCTGAGATATTTAGGTGTTGAAATTTGTTAACTTAATTTAGTACAACAATTTTTGATGTGCTTATTATACAAGTCCTACTACGTGGTTTTGCTTCCTTTAGAAACAAAAATCTTTTATTACCCACTTTTGAAGACTGACATGACCAAATGGAGCAAACACCAATGCCGGATTTACCCTAATAATAGAGGCAACCTTGATAGTTTGAATTTTTTTTGGGGGGGGGGGAGGGGGGAGGGAAAAGTTCCATAAGCAATTAACCCTTTGGCCTAGTTTCACATCTTCTGAGTTCTGACTGACTTAAAATATAAGTCATGACCTAATTTTTATCTTTCAAAATAAAATTTAGAAGGCGAAATGAGCATAGTTGTGATTGTGTAAGGAGTACTGGATTCCAATTGATGAAGGGCATCGTCTTTTTGTCTTGTTCGTATTGTAACGCACATTCAACTTCCGTTATATAGGTAGCCACTTGACACATCAAAATAATTCAAAGTGACAATGCCTAACTTATTTTTAATTCCGTATAAGCGAGAAATTCACATCTAGCAGTTTTTAATTTTAACATTTTCTGAGGCGTGAGGGGAGGACCTCACATCTTCCGACTTTGCCATTTTGAACAATATGTGATCATAGTTACACTGGCAAGTACATACCAAAGTCCATATCGGTAGGTAGACAAGATGTTAAAGGTGGGATAGCTTCCGTTGGGCACGATTTTGTGTCGATATGGTAAGGCATGTAAAGCAATATTAATTTTTGGTCAAAACATTTTTTCTAGGGGCAAAATTGTTCCGTAGGGTCTCCCCTGTCCCCTTGAATGATGAGCCTGCCAAAATTGCAGGGTAACCACATTTCATGATGAAATACGATTTCACAAAATGTTTCTTTGTGTAGTCCTAATTATCAGATTGCCAAATCGCAGAAATAGATAGGCGTTAAAGAGTGCTTTATGCCAACATTTTCCCGGGAAGACATCATCCCTTCGGGGCTCCTTGCCTTTAATCTTCATTTTCTCAAAGTGAGCCACTAATCCCAAGGACTTTTTGAAATCATGGATTCGCACCCACTAGTGAACTTTTGCCTTCATTGTGGTATGGGAAAGAAAATGATTGAGAAAAACACATGGTAAGTTTACGTGAATGTATTTGGGAAAAGAATGGAGAAAAGTTTCAACCAAGACTGAAATCAAAAATCAAAGGTTGAGAAGCACTGGCGTAGTACTGTCGATGCATTAGGTATCTACATTCTATAAATTCCCCTAAATACCATTCTCGTCCTCTCTGACAGAACCTCAGCTCTGCGACGGAAAGCATTCTGTTTAGTTTCTTTAATGTTACACATATCACTTGAAACTTTTTGTATTAATATGACTGGCAATGGTTCTGCCCCAGAAAGGTGAATTTCCCGGATTCTCATAAGCATATATACATCATATGCTGCATGCTACCATTAGAATCACCAATGGCACTTTTAAATCTGGTTATTGACGTAACAATTACTAAGTCTATGCTACCTGCAGTCACACCCGCTAGTTGAATTAGCACGAATTTGGACTTGCCACAGTCACCTTTCATGGATTTCTATACGGATGTAATAAGCGTATGTTCTTCGATATTCTGTTTAAGACATAACCTAATAGAAACGAATACAGCACAGATCGTAAAGTAGAGTCAAGTTCCTTTTCTCCCCTACACAATAATTTTAGGAAATAGAATGTATCTGAGTTTCCCTAGTTTTTTTTTTGGGGGGGGGGGGGGTGCGATGTTGGGAACAAATTTCTAAATCATGAAAGAGAGAAAAGTCTATATGCGAATTGAAAGGCCTGGGAAGGACCATTTCCGGTAGCTGCCTGTGTAGGAATGTGAATAGGTCACTGACTTCCCAAGGTTATTCTTAACCAGCAATTCATTGACTCTGTACGGTTACCCTTGGTTTCGTTCCAAAACATAAAATTAATGCGTCCTTGTCCCCAAACTTCCACGTATTTGGAAATCCACCTGTCATCCGTCGCCACTAATCCTCTTGTTGGTTTTTGTAATTATCCCACCTACAAACTATTCCTGGTAAAGTACCCTTTTTTCGAGATACCGAGTGACCAAAGTAATGTTTCTCCTTACATGTTTTCTGGTAATTCCAGTATGCGTCAATTTCACATCATCAGAGGCAAGGAAATTTTGAGAGTTGTGCTGCTTTCCGCCCTCTTTAGTCGAGGCAGAGCCCATCTGACTGCCAAAGAGTGAGGGTTACACTTTGTTTTCAACTTCCTTTGTTTCAATTTCAGTTAATCTTTATCCAATGAGTTAACGTTATGTTATTCGAATTTCTTTTTGCTTACATGCAGAGTTTTAGACTCTGTCTTCACGTTATTGCCCTGCTTTAGTTCATGAGTTTATTTCAGTATTTCCCACTGTGCTTCATGCAACGATTTGAACGTTTACAATTAAACACTCGCTTATAATTGAAACAACCTGAAAATATTTCTTGATTTATTTCAAGTATTATTTTAGTCCTTTCTAAAATCCTGACCAGGGGCGCAGCTAGGATGAAATTTTTAGGGAGGCCTAGGTATCAGATGGGGGGTCACAGCATCGATCGCTGTCCTTAATTCTTACACATTCTATTAGGACAAGCACAACTGGGGGGGGGGGGGGCTAGCAAACATCTGGGGGCCCGGTCCCCACCCCGTAGCTACGCGCCTGATCCTGACAAGGCAAAAAAGGGCGTGCTACTCACATGCATCGGCATTTTTTGCAAACATTTTCTTTGCAGGAGACACTCCTTCTAATCGTGTCGCTACGCTTAGATAGTGTCACGTACATTGATGGCGATCCATATTTGAAAGTATGGGGGGGGGGATTTTCTGACCTGTTGAAATGAGCCAACGATGTCGAAAGTACCAGTTACGGGTGGGCGAAGAAGCGCCGAAATTATGCACGTTTAAGAAATTTCAGCAATCCAAAGTGTTATGCATTGCACTGGCCTTTTTTTTTTTCAAATTAGCCTAGAGCTGCTTACTGTAAAAGTAGCAGATTTAGTGTGGAACAAGTAAGGGAAAGAAGAAAATTCGGGGAATTCCTCTTAAATAGCGCCACCACTAATGATACTCTAGTATGTCAAGAAAAAACGCGAAATTTTGTATGCGTGTGCGTTATGATTGAGTTACAAGCGGTACATTCACAAAACATGTAAAAGACAGCATAATAATTTTCACATCCTATCTTTTGGTATGCTTTTTGCCAACTAAGTAATGACACAAAATGACAACAAAAAATAGCCATCTGAGCTCGAAGCGCTCCAAACGTTTTGACTGTTTTGTGTTGTCTGTACTAAAGATATCCTAAGCTTTAGCTAGAGCTTAAAACTTCTTGGGATCTTTGCATGGATAACAAGCAATGTATTCTACCACAACAACGCTACAAGACAAGACACTGTCGTCCTCGCGAATATTGGTTACGATGCATGTCTGATCTCTGGGTACTGGATAATGACATATGGTCAGGATGTCTTTGAAGGTGGTCCTTTAAGCAGTGAAAACCTTTCTTGGATTTCCTACAAATTTGTCGGCACGGAGAGGTGGGAATGGACAAAAATGTCAAGAAAACTGTCACATAACAGGCTAGCGGCGAAGCCGTGTAAATGTTTGCTTTCTCTCTCTGTGTTTCATACTCTGTTTGAAATATCACGCACTGTTAGTCTTTCGTTTCTGCTTCATTGATGGTGATGAATAAAGTGAGATGGAAAAGAAGGCTAGCTCGCAGCCAAAGGGCCAGGGGCGCCACCCCGTCCTAGACAAATTTTCTCCCCCATAGAATATAAAATTATCACTTTTTCTGTATCTCTCTTATCTAAAAAAAAAAAAGAAATCGCCAAGCCTTCTCGTTGATTTTCACTCAGATCGAATCAGTTACTAACTCTTCGACCTACATTTACAGTAGATCTTACCACGTTCGACCTATATATATATATATATATATATATATATATATATATATATATATATATATATATATATATATATATATATATATATATATATACAGCATATACACACACACACACACACACACGCACACACACATAGATGTGTTACTTTAAGGTCATCAGAGGTGAAACTACGAAAATCTCGTTAACTGAATAGAGAACATTTATTTTTGCACAATTATAACTGTTACAGCAATAATTCGAATTTGAATTACCTAATTATGAACACGGTGTAAAGGATGCTGCAAGACTATAGCATGATTAGAAATACCATACGCTCGGGGAGCTCTTTGATTGATTAGTGAATTAATGCTCGGTTTCTGTCACAGACAGCCTCGGTTCGAATCCCTTCTAAGACACGTTCTTTTTCTTGCTTTATTGTTATTCAATTTTGGTGGGGTTCAAAGGTCATTTGAAGAGGCAGATGTCAAATTATGAAAAGTACAAACGGATAAAGTTATGAAGTATACTTGAGGGGTGAACCTCAAGGTAACAAAGGACTCACTTTCGGCAAGGAATCGTTAGGCTTTTGGACTTTCTGGCTTTAACGGAGTTGTGTAACGATAGAAATTAAAGTAAGGGAGGACTACGTCTGGCGATTTAGACTGAAGCTATGATTTAGCTAGGCTGTACGACAACAAGGGAACGGCGCGTAATACTGACAGTACGGCGTTTCTTTTGCCCCACTTATTGGCGGAGAAACTACAAGTTTTCAAGTTTCGAGTATAAAACAAAACACTTAGCACCATGAATTATTCCTGTTGTGAGAATTACTCCAGATCTTTCGAAAAACGGACGAAATGACATATAAACGTCTGAAGCAGAATGTACACTGTATGTACGGAGACAGGGTAATCAACCAGCTTTTGCTGTAGAGCGGAGGCGCCCTCACAATTTTCTTGGCTTCACTGCGTGCAAGGGGAATTCAAGTATCGCACCACAGGAAATCACCAACAACAAAATATTACTACAAAAACAAAAAACAATGACTTTAGCTACAAAGTGATGTTTGGTTTTGTATACCAGGGAGTCTCCCGTGTAGACTAAGTAAACTTAGCTCGCAAACTTCCCACACATTTTTCTACTAGCACTGTGGGCTGAAAGGTCAGTAAAACTGACCACAACGTTCTCCCTTACTTTACAGCGTTCTCCCTTACTTTATTTTCTTTGGCAAGGGGTTATATTTTCAAATTTTCAACTGAGCAAGTAACTACGGTAGGTATAATTCTACCTTCAGTAGGGGTACCGGCTTTACAGTTTGCTCCCATTACTTTCCCGTTACAAAGTAGTTACAAGATCCATGCTCTCTTTGGCTAAGTGACAATCATATAATTTTCATGTTAGTTGCACCGGTCTGTTATTATTAAACACTATTTTCGTTACATTTATCGTGTCAGTTTTACTGTTCCATCCAAGCTGTCCTACAGATAAAAGTGATGAAAAAGCCAAAATGGGCGCACCGAGAAGTTTGCATTTTTGAAACCATTTTTACGTTTTACTTCGTAGTACATTGCAAAAGTTATCTATTATGTTGCAGTTACCTGTAATCGTCACTTTTGTTAACATTTCATATTTATGGACAGCAAGGAAAAAACAACATTTCAGGTAAAAATGGCGGCACAATTTTTAGCCATGGCCCCTTCGGTCACCTCTTTCACTGTCACTGATGGGAGTGTGAAGGTCAATGGCACTCAAAAACATTGAAATTAAACTCTGTTAAATGCGATTGTGTGGCATCTGGTAATAACGATAATTCACAAACTTTGTAGATACTCTGAGGAGGGAATGTTACGCCTCCTCGACTTGGTGACTTCATTTATCTCCTTTTCATACTACCAACCAATTTGAGAGCTTAGCTAGAGAAAACCTATCGAAATCTTGTAAGGCTCCGGTTTAAATTGAGTATCTTGGTTTTTTTTTCAAACACGCGGGCCCCCTGCCGCCCCCTTAGCGTTCATAGCCCCCTCAGTTACCAAAACGCTCCCCACGTGCGATAACGCCCCCGTTGGGAACCAATGACCTTTCACCAACATTTCTTGTTAGGTGGTGTTATTGGAGTTTTCACATTCTGATATTCTCGAAACTGGAAGACTTGGTTACTGGCAATGTGATTGAAAACGTTTTTAGCAAGTTCCAATACTGATTGCAATTTGTTACCCTACTGAGCATTTTAGCCTCTGTATGTAACGAAGATCGGCTTTAGCCTTTGGCCTGTAATAAGACCACTAATTTGACCGCTCAATGAAGTAGTTGAATGATTCTGTGCCCTCATCTACTCCTTAATCCTTCCATGTTCATGTAAAGTGTCTAGTCTCTTTGAACTGTTAGTATAACTACTTATCATTCAAAATCAACCAATTTTATTTTCAACCACAACTAGCGACTATAATAAGGTTCATATTTTGGGAAATAGTAAATAGTTGTAACTATTAAGGTACTATCATCAGGGGAACGGGATCAGCCCGATGACCATTGTACTTTAAGATACAATGCATTTTCACTCCATTCGCGTCATTTCAATATTGTTGCAAATGATACCTTCCGTAATTTACTGGAAGGTGTGCCACTCCCTTTTAAAAATTCACAATGTATTCCATGAGATACTGATAAAGCTGTTACTATGAACAATAATAGACGAGGTGGGAAATGTTTCCACGCAATGCAATATGGGAATGGGCCAAAGGTAAAGTGTACCACGCTTACAATGTCCCAGCGCGGGTATTCCATGCTGAGCACGCAGAGCTAAACACGTTGCCCGTTGTCATGGTTCACTTGACCTTGTGACCCAACCGGAAGTAGCGCATTTCCCAACCCGTCTATTGTGTGGCCTAACAACTTTTAATTACTGAGCTGATGCAGTGCATATCTATACAATGAGGCTGCGTAAAATGGTCACCCTTAGTTTCCTTCCGGCTCAAATCCAGCATGACAGCGATGTAAAGTTTTCCTGATATGATTTCACGATACATTGATTTGTACCAAATTGTATGTTTTAACCATAACAAACATTAATGTAAAAATTTGCTGAGGTCATGCTACCTGCGAAATCGGGTTAAGCCCAATTTACGCAAAAGGTGAAAACAACTTTTTGTAATTATTTCTAATGAGTTCACAACGCGGCCGCAAATTGGCATTTTAACGACATCGACTTTTCACCTACAGGACCTTGCTGTACATTGACAGTAAGTACATGAAGCATCTTTTGCGGTACTCCGGCTGGAACAATAATCAAAGTATGTTGGGAAAGTTCCCAAAAGGGTGATGGGGGCGATATTCTATGAGATTAGTGTAAACAGAGCAGACAACAACACAATACGCAATGCTGGCAGTTTTATATGAACAGTGGTCTGTACCGATAACTTATTAGTTCTTGATTAAGTACTAAGAAGTTTGTGGTTGTACTAGAATCAGTAAATGATGATGTCGAAGAACCAGTTCACATTTCAAAATTTCGACATAATAGTTCTACACTCTAAAAACACTATGGTCAAATTGACCATTGATATGGTCAACTATGCACCGACCCAAATATGGTCAAATTGTTGACCTAAATATGGGAAAAGTGACCACTTAATGGTCAAATCTTAAGTGGTCACTTTTGACCATATTTAGGTCAACAATTTGACCATATTTGGATAGGTATGGTCAAAAAGTGACCACTTAATGGTCAAATCTGATCATTAAGTGGTCACTTTTGACCATATTTAGGTCAACAATTTGACCATATTTGGGTCAGTGCAAAGTTGACCATATCAATGGTCAATTTGACCATAGTGTTTTTAGAGTGTACACGACCCCCGTGGGTTATGACTACTCCACCAAAGTTGTTGCATTCAGTAAAGTACAAGAATTATACAAAAGGGGCACAAAAGGGGACATTGACAAAGCCTTTAGGAAAACGGGATACTCTCCAGATCCCGTGGGGTGCCCTTCTTTACTGTTTGGTGCCTAAGTTCGGGGCAGTGGCAACGCCTGGAGTAGATCAGGGGCGAACTGCCAGTAACTTAGTGGGGGCACTACCATAAGAAGCATTAGCTACCCTTACCATGACTTTGGCTCCACATCTAGCTTCTTACTCCTTTTCTCCATCTGTGCTCTATTGTTTGCTGTTTCTTCCACAGGTGTTAACCTTATTCATTTGCATGTTTTTACTCCAAATGAAATAGCAGATTTTGATGTAAACGATAGAATAAACAGATTTAATATGAAATAAAATGTAAAATGCAATAATAATGAATAAGAACACGGGGGGTGAGAGATGTCGTCGTATGACAATAAGGGGGAATGTTGCACAACTGGACAGTACAGGGTCTGGGTCCAGAGGCGATTTAGGAATCCCTTGTTTTGGATTTGTTGTTTTGTATCTTTTTTCTTTTTGTTTTCCTTTTTGCCGAAGGCACTACACGTATACCTGCTATGTGGTTTTGGTATGAAGTCATATCTTACCCTTGGTCCCATTTACCCCTTTCGAGAACTCTTGAACATGTCACAAGAGAGGGGAATTTAAGGTATTAAAGAGCTATTCCAATGAGACCTAAGTGACGTGAATTTCCACTACACTGGCCTTTATTAGGTGGATCTCGGGAATCTGTAATGACAAATTCGTGTTTTAAGTGCAATTTTAAGGTATATGAAATGTCCCATTCCAATCGAATCTATGCTGAAGGTAAGGCCAACTGTGGTGGCATTTTGTATCCTTCCTTCAAAGAAGCACCATAGCTTTCAAGTAGGTCTGTATCAATTGAAGCAATATTGAAGGAATCTCCCCTTCCTTCTTTATAATACACACACGCACACACAAAACGACTCCACACAAAGAGGGATGACGGGAGTGATGGGAGTGATCGGTTTTTAATAAAGTTATATCTCCTCAGATATGTTTGTGGTGGATTAAGTAACCATTTTTTCAGCTGAAAACTTACAATGAATCTAATTTATTTACCAAAAGGCGTGAAGGAAAGAGGCAAACTGGGAAAAAAGAGGAACAGTGTAATAAAGTCTGTATAATACAGGTTGAAACATTTTTCTTTAGTCCAGGTTAACAGGATTTTTGCTTTAGTGAAGAAAGGGTGTCGTCCTTATTAAGCCCCGCCTACAAGAAAAAACAATGTAATTAATGACCTCGTCAAAGTTGAAACGAATCGCCAACTTAAACGAGTTCAGCATATCTTACACAATGGGTCAAAACTTACTGATGATGCCAATATTCTGATATTGCTAACGAATTTAATGATTCCTATTGGAAAGTTGGTGAAAAACTTAGAAATACCATCCACCCTACCATCAATCCCCTTTATTTTCTTCGTAATTCGGTCTCTTAGAGCAGGGATGTTGAACCTCTGGCCCCCGGGCCGTGTGCGGCCCTCGAGACCTTTTTATCCGGCCCATGAGAAAATTCAGACATGCAAGTACAGAATCACTTGAAAAGTAAATGATAATAATCTTTTAACCCACGGTGCCCACCGTTTATCCTGCTTATATCACTTACCGGATATTGCACGTATAAACTGCTGCTAAACACTACCAGTATATTACCATGGAGTTGCCATTCTAATGGCAATTCTTTGATATTAGGGAGTTTTATATTACTAAAAGCCTAATATGCAAAATTTAACTTGCCCATATCGTGAAACATAATCCGGGAACAGAATCCTTGTAGTGATAATCTGATATAATAAAAACCTCGAAGCTTTGTGTGGGAGGCTACATAGCAATGAACAGAAATGCATTATCACATGTACAGGTCGATCTCTTAAAGTGCGAAACTCAGTGTGCACCCTACTTATTCCTGGAGGAAAATTCGGGAAGAGGGGAGAGCTGTCCTCCGAAGAGTGAATCAGACGTTAGAAGGTGATAATTTTACAATGTACAGTGAAGAAAAAGTAAAGCTGGTTTAAAATTACGTAGTTTTTTTCAACGCGATTCGCGCACTTTTCATATATGCTCATTTATTATTACTTTTTACATAAATAAAAGACAAAGGACCATAACGGGATACTTCAGGAGGATTAAGATCGATCTTACGTTTGATTTCAATAGGATCATTGTATGGCAGATCAAACGTAAGATCCATCGTAACTCTATATGAAACAGGGCCTGGTCTGTGTAGCCTCGCACATTCAATGTCATTTAAAGACGGAGGATGAAGATTCTTTTCCCCACAATTTGTGCAAACTCCAGAGCCTCCGGGGGCTTCGCCCAGTTCCTTGCTTGGGCTTTCCCCTAGACCTCACCAGGGCTTGTTTGGGGCCCCTTGGCGTGCGCCTTATAGGGAAAGCTTGTTGCGCCCTCGCTGTCTCTGGCCTGCGAGTGCATTAAGACTATCAAAACGGCCGGTCAGAGGAAAAATGTTCCCCACCCCTGTCTTAGATTATTTCCTTTACCCCTGTTTCTCTGAGTGGGGTCTTTAATTGTATTAACGATCTTACCCTAGGTAAAGCACCTGGCTTGAATGGTATTTCCGCCAATCTTGTTAAGTCGGCCAAGCATGTAATTGCCTCAGCCTGGGTTTATATTTTCAATTGCATTTATCCTGACATTGACATCTATCCTGAGGCTGATGATTTAGAAATTGCAGAAGTTATCCCTACAGCCCTATATATTTAAGTAAGGAGATGATGAAACACTGGAAAACTACGGACCTATGAGCTTATTACCCCGTGTAAAGGAATTTTGGAAAGAGTTATTGAAAACGCCCCAGGCACTTTCGTAACAGTAATAAATGTTTCTATGACTATCAGTTTTTGTTTCAGGGAGGGCTATTTTACCTATCTTACTTTACTATAAACAGTAAACTCTGGTCGCTCACAACTTGAAAATGGTAAAAATGCCCTTGGTTTATATTTAGATCTCAAGAAAGATGTTTATACTATGTGGACCATTAAATTTTATTAGACAAATTACTTCAATATGGTATTCGTGGAAGAGCCCATAGCATTATTTCGTCTCATTTAAAAACCGTTTGCAGTGTGCTTATGTCAATAATACCTTCTCCAGTTATTCAGAGGTCTCCACTGGAGTTCCCCAAGGTTCTTTTCTATTTCTCATTAACATACATGACATAAACAATGCCGCTTTTGACACTTCTATCCGTCTGTTTTCCAGTGATACGAATATCGTCCTATCTGATAGAAATTGTGCTGGTTTAATCCAAAAAGGCGTCCATACATTAAAATAAATTTCATGATTGGTTTGACTCTAATAAACTCACTTTGCATTTGAGTAAAACCACGTACTCCATATTTCATTGTAGCGAAAAGCCCACTCATGTTGTAACAGTGCTGTTTTTAAGGACAGTACGATTGAGAAGTCTTCTAACACCAAGTGCCTAGGTTTAATTATTGACGATAAGCTCTCTTGGGTTGAACATACAAAAGATCTTTGCAATTCACTTGTTAAGTACACTGGCATTTTTTATCAACTTAAGGATTTCCTTTCCAAGAAAAGTGCTTTACAGATGTACTATGCCTTTGTTTTTTCCAAACTCCGTTATGCTGTTGAAACTTATACGGTACCGCAAAAGCATCAATTCTTAAGCCCGTTCAAGTTCTTAACTATGCTACTCAAGTTATTTACTGGTAAACCAAGACACCACCACACCAAGCCGCTGTATCAGAAGTAGATAATATATTTGCTTAGCGACTTTTTTTACAGTATGTGTCAAATAATCTGTAATATTGCAATAATATGCTGCCTAATGCATTTTCCACCGCTATTTTCCTCAACGTGATTGACATTAGGTCTACAACTCTAAGTACCCGCAACACAGGTCTCTTGAGAGTGTCTAATTTTGATAGTTTGCGATGGATTTGCGAAAATTCTGATACTTTGGAGAACCATTTGTGATAGAAAATGATTACAATCGATCCATCACTTGGCCAAAAAACACACCTCACCCTACTCCCCACAGAAATCTATAGCTTCAACTCCTTTTGGGATCATTTTAAAGAGATTTTAAAAACTCAGAAATCGATTGGGAGGACGCACAACCCCATGCCCCATGTTTTCAAAAAGTTGAGCCTAGCACTATGAAATAAAATAATCCGCTTTCCTTAACGACCGGGCAAAATTATAGCTATGGGTGAAACACAAAGATTTTCTAGAACAAGACAGTTGAGAGTTTAATGCATAGGCGAAGGAAGCTTTTACCTATTGGTGAGGGGGCCGAACGTTGTTTCGGACTCCCATCCTAGGAAGGGGTCTAAGGGGATCGGGGTGTCCCCCTCTCCTTTGGAAAATTTTGAATATTATAAGGTCCTTAGATGCAAGTTGTTACAACATATTAGGCAAATTTTAAGGAAGATTATTGAAAATTTTTGACATTTTTACAGGGCGAACAAATAACTTAAGGGGTTTTCTCGTTGAATTAAGGGAGATAAGCATACTTCCTCCCCACTGGACGCCTGACCCGGGCCCCCCGCTTCCCAAGCCTATGGTTTAATGTTGGTGAACTTTATCGTTTCGAATAACAGACAAGTGATGGGTCTCCACCTTTATCTTGCGTCACTCCGTACCTTTCTCTTTTGAGAAACAAAACCAAAAAAAAAAAAAAAAACCCAAAAGCCCAAAGGCTTAGTGATTCCTTACCGCAAGGAAATAAAGGTATCAATCTTTGCATCTTAAGCTATTGCATTTACTGCAATTTTCAAGGTTTTTGCTCTTTCACCTCCAAAGACATCTTGTAACCTTTGGCCTCAATCAAAAAGCATAAGGTTCATCTTCTGACCATAACGTATCCACAACCAAAATATGAAATGTATTCCAGCTTCCTACGTTTGGATATTGTGTTTAAAGAGGATTCAGATTTTTACCTCTCGTGACCTCGTATGACCTCCAACTTACACCAAAAACTAGTGTACTCTTCCTCTTAAAATGATAAATTTATAAACCAAGTATGAAAAGTATACATCGTTCCTAACTTAAGATATCGTGTTTACAAGGGTTTGGTTTTGTCCTCTGGTAACCTCACATGACCGTTGACCAATACCAAAACAAGAGGAGCAATGTTATTACTATTAACCATCCACATGCAAGGTATGAAGAGTATCTGTGCTTCTTACCTTGAGATATCCTGCTTACACGGTTTTTGAAGTTTGATCTCTATTAACTTGACATGAACTCTGATCTCCATCAAAAACAACAGGGTTCCTCCCCTCAATATGAAAAATCCATATATCAAGTATGAAAAGTATCTATGATTTCTATCTTGAGATATCGTGTTTACATGCAAGTTCCAATGTTGTTAAAGTTTTACCTTCAGTGATCTCAGATAACCTTTGACCTCTACCAAAACCAATAGGTTCATTCCCTACTATAACGCTTCCACATGCCAAGTATAAAAAATATCTACGCTTTCTTCCTTGAGATATCCTTGTACAAGGATTTGGCTTTTTAACTCTGTTGATTTGACATGACTTTTGACCTCCACCAAAAACAATAGGGTTCGACCTGTTAATATGATAAGTCCATATATCAAGTATGAAAAGTATCCATCATTCGTATCTTGAGATATCGTGTTTACAAACAATTTCCAAGGTTTTTGATGGTTTACCTTCCGTGACCTCAAACAATTTTTGATCTATGCCAAAATAACAGCCTGAGGGTTCATCTTCTGACTATAAAGCATCGACATACAATGTATGGAAGTATCCATGCTTTCTCCCTTGAAATAAAGTGTTTTCAAGGTTTTTTGGTTTTTGACCTCTGGTGACCCTCTGGCCTCCATCAAAAGCAATAGGGTTCTTTCTCTCAATATGATAAATCTATATACCAGGTATAAAAAGTATCCATCATTTCTCTCTTGGGATATCGTACGTGTTTACAATCAATTTCCAAGGTTTTAGATGTTTAACTTTCCTCTGATAACCTGACCTCAGATAACCTTAGACCTCTACCAAAAATGATAGCATTTATTTTCTAGCTATACTGCGTTCACATGCCAAGTATGCAAAGTATCCATGCTATCTACCTTGAGATATCTTGTTTACAACTGTTTTTAGTTTTTGACCTCAATTAACTTGACATGCCCTCTGACCTCCACCAAATAAATAGGGATAAGTCTATATACCAAGTATATAAAGTATCCATCATTCGCATCTCGAGATAATTTATCGTGTTTACAAGCAATTCCCAAGGTTTTGAAGTTTTACGTTCCGTGACTTCAGATAATATTTGACCTCTACCAAAACAAAAGGGAACCATCTTCTAATTATAACGCATCGACATGCCAAGTATGGAAAGTGTCCATGCTTTCTACCTTCAGATATCTTGTTAACAAGGTTTTTGGTTTTGACCTCTACTGACCTAACATGACGTCTGACCGCCATCAAAAGCAATAAGGTTCTTCCTCTCAATATGATGTATCCATATACCAAGTATGAAAAGTATCCATATTTTCTATCTTGAGATACCGTGTTAACAAGCCAAGCGTCACAAACACACGCACACACTCATACACACGCCTTCGTGCTGCACTGATACCTGTTTGCTTTCGGCAAAGGAATCACAAAAGCGAGAGGGATTTTCGGGAAACAGAAAACAAAAAAGCAAAAAGAAAAAACAGGGCAAAGTGCGAGGGGAGAAAATCACAACTTTTGGTCATGATTACAACAAAATTACTGTTATGATTACTTTGCAGGAATCAAGATAAACATATTGTCATAATAGCTGCTGAACGTCTTGTCATGCTTCCTGCCGTGACATTTCGAGCACCTTAAAATACATATTTCCATGAAAGATGACACTCCTCAGCCTGCTAAGCCTTCAGTGACAGAACCAAAATTTACGTTGACCTCTTTATGTTAGATAAAAGAATTATCCCTTGTAGCAGATCACATAACCACAAGAAAGAAAAGGCTACAATGAATGTAGGTCAATTACCGGATATTCTGGTCTTCTTCATAAATATATACCCGGATATTCCGGTCTTTGTCATAAATATATCACTACATATAATATGAAACATGGTAAAGCATGCAAGAGAGCAGTGGTTTAGTAAAATAATTTGAAATAATTTGATCAGCCGTAATGAGATCAAATAGTGTGATTTGACAAAATCGTATCTTAAATTTATTGCACGGTTCCGGTTGGTCCTAACGCTCACCCTTTGGTAATTTCTCAAGTTCTTGTAGATTCTGATTTGCAGACAGGAAAAGCTTTGAGGTCGCTCGTTAATCTGTTAATGGTCGCTTTAAAATAATAGTAGCGACTTAAATATAATAGGTGAATATCTTTCATATTGAAGTGGAAAGTTTCTTTATTGTAATGGAGAGAAAATGTTCATCAGCACTGTAACAGTTAATTAGTTTTGTCAGTAATCTGATCCTTCGTTTGGTGTTTTTAGCAAAGAGAGATACGTCTGCTAAACCATACGGTAATGTAAGAATAAAGAATAATGAAAAGAGCTTTATATAGCTCGGAATCTAAAGAAAACATGGCTTTATACGTTATACCGGTGCCCAAAGTAATGCTAGAGTAAATTCATTAAAAAATGCGAGAATTTAATGAAGACTTTTAACTGACTTTTACAAACAGGTTTACTCTCAATCGCCCTTCCATGAGGTGTTATCACACAGGTGCTGTAGGCAAGAGATCCGCTATCTCCTTACTCACTTCCCGGGAGCTATTATTTGGATGGAGATATATTGAAAGCTTTATGTTTCAAATTGATATCATTCACCAAGCAACATCATTCAAATCACATAATCCTGTAACAAGTGGCCTGTGAAGAACAATATTTGATGTGTAGGTCTTCGCAGCCAACACGTTTAGAGCATGTGATATTAAACTCGAAATTTCTGTTTAATTGAAATAGAAGAATATAGTTAGCCCCTTCCTTTACAAGATACCGCAGCAAATGAGTTCATGGGTGTAACTTTTGTCACAACAATATGAGAAAATTCCGAAAGTTTCCTGAAATAACCAGATATAGATTCTTGTTTATATTTCGACATAAAACCTAACTGACATACTGTCATGCGCGTCGCCGAGCTTCGAAAGGTGCAATATTTTTTTTTATTTCCCTTACGACTAGCAATGCTGTGTCAAGAAGGGGAACCCCCAGTCTTACTGTAGATGTAGTAGACGACAAATTCCTTTTGTGTAAACTCCCTAATCCGGCGTAAAGTCTTATAGAAATGTCAAGAAAGATGCAAGCGATGGATTAGTGAGTGACCTTGGCGGCACAAACATCACCTCAAAGCAATGTATCTCCATCCAAATAACAGTTCCCCGGTGAAGAAATGAGCATAGTCTAGAACCTTGCAAATCTTAAATGATTTTTAAAAGTTAACATAGTAAAAAAATAAGGGTTTGGATAGGCTGCAAAAAGAATTATAGCCCAGTTTTGCCGAGGTGTAATTTAAAGTGGGTAAAAGAAAATTTGTAAATTCTTGTTGTCACTTTAATACGGACGTAACGATAAAGGTTGGTGTAAACTGTAACAAAGCCTAATTAGATTGCATTAATTAAAGGAGTCTTAATACATTTGTCCAAAAGTCAGTTGACGGCAGTGGGTACAATAACTGTAGTCTGTCACTTGCCCTTTCAAAACTAACATAGGCTATCTCTTTTTGTCTCTTCCAAATCAAGATGAAAGTATTGTCATAAATTTGCAACGTCTACTCTTTTAATTTGTTTGGAACAAAACGCCAGACAAAGTTAAAAGGATTTAGTTACTAATTCCTACCAAGAGGGTGGTGTTAAAGTTACCATAGTAAATATCCATGCATTTCTAGATATTATTAAGATTTCATGGATAAGGTGGATTTATACCGATAATGGTTATAATGATTGGTGCATCTTATTCCATGATAAACACAGAGATCTAGGCAATTCATTCAGTAAAAATTTGTACTTTATTACAACCATTGGCGTACACAGGGGGGAGGCCATTGGGCCATGCCCCCCTCACTGATGACGATTTTCTTTTTAGTTCCTAAAAATAAGTTAAGTTTTTAACACAAATTTTACTTCAAAAAGTAGCATATGTGCCACCAGATTGCATGTAAGGACACCTAATTTTTGAAAAACTTTCAAAGGAGAGGGGACACCCCTTGGACTCCCCTTAGACCCCTCCCCCAGGCCGGCTATCACACAACATACTGCGTGCCTCCCCCCCCCCCCCTTGAGAGAAATCCTGCGTACGCCACTGAGTACAACGTAAATTAATACAATAAATAACCCCTTCTAAGTTGACGTGCTCGCTGCTTAGGTAGGTCTCAATACAAAATACGGCTGTTAAAGGGGCACATTGAGTTGATATCGATAAATTAACGAGGGTGTTGGAGGGTACTACAAGATGACAATGATTATTATTAGCATAATTAATCAAGTTTCACAACTCAGAGTTACGCATAAAGCTAAAATTTTGAATTTTTTGGTATCCTGGCTTGTAACGGTTGTGTGCATAATTTGAAAAAGTATCTGGTCACGAATTTTTGAAAACCAAATTGAATTGGTTATTACTCACTTATGAAACATTTATTTGTATGCAAGATGTGGGGATTGTTCAAGTTTGACCATTTGTCATTAGCATGTGAAGAAAACTTAACAGGTTTGGCAAAATTTGGTGAATTTCATGAACCAATTCAATGTGCCGCTTTAAGATACCGACAGAACTCTTGCGCCAAAAGGACTGTAGCAATGATCTATTCGAAATGGATGGCCACCATTTCAATATTTTTACTTTCTATAACTAAAAATGCTGAAGAGTAAATGAATTTTTCCATCAAAGTGGAAAATGAAAATTTTATGACTATGAGACCATTGACGATCATGTTGTGTTCGATATTGATTCCCTCCCCCCCCCCCTTTTTTTTCTTTTTTGGTCTCGGTAGAGCTGTTTTATCAGTAAGCCACTCTTTTCAGATTTATTAAAAACCCTAATACCTATTAGACCTGATATCTATGGAGTAATATTAAAAGCTGGCAAAGGCTGACAGCTGTCGTATGATATAATAGTAAAGTCCTATGTTACTTCAAATATTCATGTAACAGACAAGTGGAATTGCTTTCTTAATGTATGATCTATTACTGATGAAATATGGAAAGATTACATTTACTTTCAAAGGTATAACTCAGGTAACCCTTTAGTGGTATTAATATTAAATTGTCTATTCCTTTCTATGAATGTATTACTACATCGATCCTATTGGACGAAACAACAGTGTTCAGTGCACTTATTGTTAGAAAGAGAATTTAGTGCAATCTTACATTTATCCTGCGTATGCCCTGTTATAAAGTATCTAATTGACTAACTTAATTCTTGGCCAACAGAAAAATTGTCAAAAACGTTTTACTGTTCAAATAAATGTTTTCTCTTAGTTTATAATAGCTATGGCACAGATATTCGGGCACTTAATTACTTAGCTGTTATATTTAAATATCATGATTGTTTATAAATGTGAGCTGAGGTCTGTGAGACCCACCTTATCATCTTTTCATAATGATTTAGAAATTACCTAGAAGTAGAAAAATATATCAGCGATCTAAATTTCAATTAAAGGGGCTCATTGAGTTGATATGGATTAGTTTTGTGACGATTTTGAAGTGTACAATTGCATGACAATACTTCTAATTAGACTTATTACTCATGTATTACTTCATATAGTTACCAAAAATGTGAGAAATTGTAGCTTTTGTGGACAGGGGTTGCATATATGATTACTACCTAATTGAAAAAGTGTCTGGTCACAAATTTGTAATAAATGATTTGAATCATTAATTACCCTATGATTGCTATTTCAGTTGTGTGTGAGAAATGCAGAATATCTTAGTTTGATCAATTACCTTCAAGTTGTGAGTAAATCCTAACAGATGTGAAAAAATTCATGCATTTTGTGAACCAACTCAATAAGCCCCTTAAAAATCAATATTCTTTAGTTTCTAATCGGAGTGGGAAAACTCACTCCATATGCACTCCATATGCAGTCCTTTGAGATGTAATTTCATATAATGCTTATTCACTGAACACAATTCGAATGCTTTCCATATATTCGTTCATTCATGTATATATGTACACACCTCATGTGATGGGATCTTATCAAAAAAAAAGGATGGCGAGATTGCTCCCAGTGGCGAAACATTTTCAAGGGGAGGGATTTTCCAAGGTATGCTTATGGTCAAGACTAAATTAGTTTTTGTGCTTACAAATTTCTGGGGACGAAAGATTTCTATGGGAAGCGACACCGCTAAATTCCTGACTATTGGTCTCAAGTGCAGGCGGTAAGTATGCACAACTCCTTAGTTTGGCGACTACTCTGATATCTGACCGTTTTATAATAGTCTACGAAGCTGATCCAACTGAGTCCTTCCAAATCAGAGATACCAAAGGTTTGCGCACTTTTCTTATTTACACTTTTTTGTGAATCCATTCATAGCTGTACGGGTGGTCCTATCTATCATCAGCACATTCCTATGAATGGTCTTAAGATTTCTTCTGACCAACCTAATAAATTACCGCGTTTCTCGATTTGATTGACATACAACCCTGTATTAGGGACTTGAATCACCTGACAAAAGAGGTGGGGGTACTGTGCAAAAAATATCTGTAGAATTTTACAAAAAAAAAAACTTACAAATCACTTTCTTTTGCGCCTCGTAATTGTAATTTCAAATGAATTTTAATTAAGAAATTATTTTATCATGCTGTTCGACCTAATGTCCCTCGAAAAGTATTTGTAGTCATGAATCATATCTATGTACCACGTGATAAAGCACAAGGATATATGACTTATGATTGTAAAATGTTGAACTTTTGAAAATGACTAAATCATGTGCACCTGTACAACTATAGTAAATGACATGTAAGCACTTGCAAGGAATCAACTTTCAGTTAACGGAAAATTACTGTCGGTTATGTTTGTATAGCATATTATAATTACATTTCCATATTAAAGAGAACATGCGATTGTTGCCTTGAGATTGTTGTCACTGTATACAACATAAAACTGTGAAGCCACTTAGCCAGTTTTGAAAGAGCAAAGTGACCGTAAGATAAGGAAGAAAAGTCTGTATGAAATTAGATGCCATGAAAACAGTATATGATCCTGAACTAAGCATCCTGTCTTGTGTAGATGTCAATTGCGGTGTTTCTTTTTTAGGAAACAAAACGTATAAATAGAACTTCCTATTATATACAAAGTGAACAGATCATCAGGAGAGCTTTAAGGTTTTAGAACTATACATTAAGTCTCCAATCCGGAACTTGTCATGGCATCAGGGACAGATTTTGCTCAGATAACAAGTTCCTTACTATACTTCAGTCGGTACATGTATACGACCTCACATTAATAAATAAAGATTCCTTTTTCTGTTATACAAATTTTGTTAAGACTTTGACGCATGCCCAAAGGAAAACATTTTACAAGGAGGGAAAGTTATCGTCCCCGAAATTTCCCCTACGCCCTAGGTAACAAACAATTGTGACACGAATTTTCCACGGTAGTGACGGAAATGACATTACAAAATATTTCTAGGAGATGGGGGGGGGTGAGGGACGGTGATTACCCTCACCTATTCTCCTGTGAAGCTTTGACACTATACCAGCTTGTTTCAAGTTTACCTTTCTTAGAAAATGTGATAAATTCATACATAGGCGCAGGAGCTCAAGTTGATTTAAGGAGGGGGGGGGGGGCTGGAAAGACTTGCCCGAAAAATACAACCAAAAATTTCCGCGCTCTCCACGCACGTTCGACATGTTTATGTGCATATCATATGGGCATTCATCGTTTATCACACCGCATGCCAATAACATATAATAATTTGCCTTGTTTCTACCTTCTTTATTGGTTTTAATTTTGGCGAAAGTTGTTGATCGCCGGCTTGGGAGGGCTCTACCGGGAAGGGGTTTCCCCCTCCTCTTTGAAAATTTTTGAAAAATGAGGTGTCCTTACATACAATCTGATGCTACCTTTGAAGTAAAATTTGTGTTAGAAAATTTACGTATTTTAGGAAGAAAAAAATCAGCATCAGTGAGGGTGGGGCATGGCCATATGGCCCCTCAAATACACCACTGATAATCATAATATAAGTTTAACCATTAAAAAACACACTGATGAATTAATACGAAATATATAGGTGCTGGTGCAATTCAAATGAGAACTTTATATTAATTACCAAGGAAGTTTTTAAATTATTAATACTCTTTAGCTACATCATTGCATTATTTTTCTTTCAGTAAGTGCCCTAAAAATTCTCAGCATTTTGCCCGAATTTTCACAAAAATTTTTGGTTGGGAGCTGCAGCCCCCAGTCCCCCCCCCCGCCTCTTACGCCTGTGACTTCATATGGTAGGCTATCTCCAGAACCTGAAGAAGGACTTGAAAGTTTCAAAAGAAAGCTTACTTCTAGTTTCCTTCCGGAGAGTGAAATACTTTTTATAGGGGCGTAGCGGCCGTAGCACGTGATATCCATTTGAGTCCATTACCAAATTATCTATTGTCTCGACATAAAGTATGATTGCAGTTTGTATCTGATCGACCTCGCCTAGTCTATTTTCCGGCCATATTTAAAGTCAGGGGGTAATTCAGTGTACGATTTCACGTTATGAGGGTCTGACAATAGATTTAACGTAATAAACATCTCCGAGGTATGCCTACCAAACCTGAAGCCCTTGGAGGTCAGTTTGTTATGCTATAATTGACTTCTTCGAAACAAAACTTCAGTCTGCTCCTCAAGCATAGACGTAGGAAACGGGGTGATTTATCCCCCCGGTCAAAAATGTGGGGGTGAAGTATGCTTCCGCGCCCCAAGATCTAAGGGCAAACAACCCTTATTTATCTCTTCTGTACGAAATGTCAAAAATTTCCAGTAATTTTCCTTAAAGTTTGTCTAAAATGTTGCACCAAATTGCATCTTAGGACCCTCAAATGCCCAAAAATTTTTCCAAAGGGGAGACCCCTCCCCCAGGACGGTGATCCGAGACAAGGTTCACCCCCCCTGTCTCGCAAAGCTTCCTACGCCTATGTCCTCAAGATTGTTGTAAGCCAGATAATATTACAACATTATCGTTCAAAAACTTACTTTCAATTAAAGTGAAGTAAAGTCCATATTTTAGCAAGAAATAGAAGGCTTATGCATCTCGTAGCAGCAGTGTGTTCCTTAAAAACTTCGACTCCTGGCCGAGTCATACCAAAGACTTTACAAACGGAAAACTACTGCCATTGTGCTTGGTGCTCAGCATAAGCAATGGAGTAGGGAAAACAAGCCAGTGAGCCACAGCTGGGAAAAAAGGCCGTGGCCGGCCTGACTTAAACCAATTGGTTATTAACTGAGCCGTAATACCTCATCTAACTCTAACTCCTTAAAAACTATTTTAGCAGTGCTTAGTGATTTTAATAAGCTTACATCTCAGCCTGAAAATTTTCGATCTGAATTTACAGTAGTTGGTTGCTTGACCAAAAATGCGATATTATGGTTGTCGTGTGGTATCATAATATTTAGGCTATTTATAAGCGAGGAACAGCAGTGTAGGATGCGGAAATAAGTTGAAGAATTATAAGTTGGTGAGCACTTAGTGGTCATTTCTAACCACAATAATGAGTCCGCCTGAGAGGGGAATCACCCTTTCGGAGCTTATTATATTGATTCGACGTCATTAAAAGTTGGTCATGACTAGGACAATTGCTTATATAAAGTAGATACATCAGTTGGTGCCAAATGCAGTGTAGTTCAAGAATTGATAGGTTGATGACTTCTTTATATTAAAACTCACTTATTTGTGATCAACAACGATTCCTTGAAAAAAAAACATAGCTCAACACTTAACAAACAATAGGAAAAAAGTGTCAGACAGTTACTGTCCAGAAAAAACATTTTCAAACAGAGAGAAGGCTACATTTCTACAAGACTGACGAAAATGGAATCCAGCATCTTGGTAAGATTTTAACTTTCGATCTCCATTTTGTTTGCAAGAAAGACTAATATGCAAGGTATACTTGTGTAAGTTGTAATATATATCTGTATATTATATAAACGGATGTAATATATTAAATAAAGAGGAATTGCTTCATTTTGTTAGCCACGATAAGTGATAATTGCTCACTTTATATGAGGAAAGCTTTGTTGTATCTCCTACCTCAATAAAGAAACATTCACAGCTACCCTAACTGACAGAACGAACTTCCCTAGATGATTGTTAACTTAATATACTTTCAACATTTTAGGAAATCTAGGCTATAGTACATAATACCTCAAAAGTAACAATGTTCGGTTTTAAAAGGATTTAGCTGGACAAATAAAGAAGCTTGAACATGTGTATGTTTTTGTTACTATTCGATTGTCTTTCTGTTACAAAGTATCATCCTATTGTACAAATTTTCTAAGCCAAACAGAATGACAATTTGATTAACCATTGTTATGTCTAGCAAGTTATATTATGTTTCTAAAGATTGAGTAATAAATCTGTAAACTTCAAAATGCTTTCCTGTTTTGAATTTGGAGAACTTAAATAGCATCATTGGCGATATCTATAATACCATTAGAAAGTTTTGACAAGTTGAGAGGAATGTGTAACTGTTGTCTAAGAAATATAAAATTTTAGTAAAATTACTGGCTTTAAAAGATTAAATTTGTTTGTGACTAATGTGTTGTTAGTGTTTACAATAAATATTCGAATCCTTTAAATGTGTTTTGTACAAATCCTATTGGTAGGTTTTCTTAGTTGAGATTGGTATTAGGCCTTTGCAAGTATCTAACTGCGTTTTCCAAATTTTCCTCCGACCGAGAAGCCTGTGTGTCTCTAAATAGAGATGCACACATAACAAGATAATAGTCAGAAACATTGTAACACGCAAAGCTTTTATGTTGGAGCCTCTCTTTGAAATCTCGATTGACAGGTACGCACTTAGATAAAGGAAACATAATATAAGTTTCCTATTGTTCAACTTAATAAAGAGTTGCAATAGCATTGCAAGTGGGTTTTTGCGTTCAATTTTAGCTGTGGCGACACAGCTGACACATATCGTAGTCTTACAATATCAGTCGTTCAAACTGTGGCATCATTTTAGCTATACTGTGCAGATATGCTTAGTCATAATAGGATAAAGGAAAAGGAAATTGGGAAATAGTACGATTTTCCCAATATTTTAATTTTAACATCTGGTGAAATCGTTTTTCTTTCTTTTTGAATTTTTAAAATAAATAATTTCGATTTTGTTATATATGGAACATTAAATAAAGGACTTTCAATGATCCAACTTAATCAAAATTTCCCACAAGTTGCATCATTAGAGCTAGCAGTCATTAAGTTTGGTATCTATAGAGGGCAAGCAGGGAGGGCCAACAGTGAGAGGATTCGTACTCAGAATAATGAATTCGTAGTCGTAAACACATATTTAAAAAAGTTAAGTAAAGCAACACTATCATTTACAAAGGATGCATAGCCGTACTTAGAAAAACGAACACGTAGGGACCAATTACATCGTCTCTTCCCAGACATGTAGAACTCTCCACGCTAAGTTTATTTCTCACATAGAGAAATAAAATCAGAAATAGAAATATCTGTCTACTGCAGCTCCCAGCCAAATCTGCAGTACGTAGATTGTGCAGAGGTTGAATTGCTCAAGGCCATGTCCCACAGTAACGTGCTGTGGGTGGTTTTAATCTTACCTGTGAATGCAATGGACTACACTTCATTACATTCACATATCTGCACAAGTCACCATTGGCCAATCAGAGTGAAACTATTGCTTTAATTTATGTCAATTAAAGAGTAGTCACCAATTGGGTGTAGAAGCACCCCGGGTCCCTAAGTAGACTTCTTTATAGTATAACTCAGCTCGGCAGTGATTGTTCGTACTGCCAACGCAACACAGATAATAGATGTACTGTACTTCATATTCAGAGGCAAATGTTAGCGACTTCAAGAAGAAATATAACAAAATTACATTGCAACTATTAGAGCGACCTAATAGATTGGTCTAACACGTTCAGTACGTGCATGTTCAGCCGCTTTTACCAGAAACGTTGTTTTGCAACGCCGCCCTTAACAAAATTTGCTGATATTTTATTACGATACCCGGATAATTTCCAGAGGTTGCTTGACAATTGTAGACCAGTCAATTGTACAAAAAGGTGTTTCATTTTGCAAAATTTCATTTTCTCATTTTATTATGAAGTAATTGTTACCCTTAAAATTTCTTCGTCTCCAGGTATTAACCTACTATTCCTTGCTCATGGTGTCTGTGATGGGTTTCGTTCTTGATCCTAAAGCGGAAATGACGTTACAATCTTCGAGCCCCAATCAAGCAAACGACAATAATGACGCTGGTCATTTGGCGGGAAAGAGACATGAACGAAGTACTGAGGAATGCCGTGATCCAGAAGACGATGAGTTGGAAGCGATGTTATCAACCTTGACAGGAAATCCTGGCATAAGCAGCGAAACTATTGGGGAAACCTATTCCGCGGATTCAGGGGAGTGCAATACGGTGAGGGAGGCAGAAGTCCAGCCTGGAGCTCCTGTAAATCTCAGGGCTAGCTGTCCCTGGACAATGAAATTCACATGCAATAAAAACAGGTAGGTCACGATTTGATCAGCAGAGTCCCTGAAAATTAATCGTAAGGTACGGTAGCTTACACTGAATAATAGAAACATCCGGAATAATACAATAAATTCGTATGGCAGAAAAGTAAGAAAAATGTTCGAAAAAGGTCGGACACAAGAGGGTGCAAGTTGGAGGAAGCTGATCCCTCAGCCAGGAAATACTGAAAAAACTTTTAAGAATTGAGGAGAAAATGGTGTTTTTATGTTTTGATAAATGAACTCAAACCTTAGTTGCACAATATCGCATTTAATGGCATGAAGGGCCTACCACACATGTTTTCGAATGACGTACGGTAAGCGAAGACAGTCAAGTCCAAATGATGATTCCTGCTTGTTATGGCAACATTTGACCCACAGCATGCAGATAAACATGTTACTTAGTAAACTGACAATTTGCGTATGATGGTCATTAAAGGTACATTTCTGCAACCTTCTTCGTCTCACGTGACTTCATACAGTCTGGATCAGTACTTACTTGCAACTTACTGGTTCCTGGACAACTGCCCAGGGCAATTAGGACAATCCCCCCTTGACTATTTCCACGAGGAAAATTGAAAGCCAGACAAATTTCCCCTGAAAATTTCCACCCTAACAATTCAAAAGTTTCTGGTGGGAGGTTGCCTACAGGTTCTTGTCATTGGTTGGAAATGTCCGAGGTGGGAATTGTCTTTAGGATTTGTCCACGCAGGTGAAAATTGTCTTGATGGCATTTTTCCAGAAAGGAAGGGGGAGGAGGTTGTCCGGCCATGACGTTACTACGCCTACGTAAATTTCCATTTTAACAGGATTTATTTATTGTGGTTTCTGACAGGTATCCATCTAAGATACATTACGCCGAATGCGCATGCACAGATTGTAACGGGGGTCAAGGGAGCTGTAAACCCATCACACAACCCCAAAGCGTTCTCTACAAAACACAAGGTGTGGACGGCGTGTACCAGTAAGTACCTTATTTCCTTGAAGTTTTTAGACTATAACACAGCCCATTAACAGATTATTCAGTCCCTCAGGTCGAGGGTGGGGCACTTTGGAGTGATAATAACGCTTTGGAAGTACCCGTAACACTATAAAAACTGTGTACAATTTGGGGATAATGAAACTGTAAGGCGTATAATGTGCATAATTGGACCTGCAAGTTCCACCTAAAATCCAGTGGCCCAGGGCACGCTTGGGTGTACAACGTAGATCAGCCATACATCCGTTTCAGATCCAAATGCACCTTAGATCCGATTCACTGTCACACTATGCAGCTCACATACAAACTTTAGTGAAGGGATACATCACGCAAAGGCCAAATGCCATCGAACAGAACAGAATACAGTAAAATATAATATTGTTTACGGTGAGTTAAGAGACTGATTGTGTCAATGAAGGAAAACAAACCGAATAGTGGTCACTATTGTTGTACGTCCATATTTCTAATTTTGATTATCTTCGAAGGGTCTGTTCGTTTTCCCCTTGGATATCGCTATCTTGAAATCAATTTAACTTTCCAAGCTTCACGCTGACAGTAACTGATTGCACTATAATTTTATTTTTTTATTTTTGGTCTCAAGTTTAAGCGTGAAGGTATATTTGCGCCCCACGCCCGTTGAATACAGGCCTGGTCACTATATACTATACAGTTGAAATCATGTTTGTGTCTTTAGTAAATAAAAAATAGTCAAGTTGCTTTGATCTGTTGATCTGTGCTTCAGTCAAGATAGTATGTGTAATTTTTAATTTCAGATACACCTTGAGCACTGTGGATGTCAACGTTGCTTGTGTTTGCTCACGATCATCTACCTCTTAGGCAGATAAGGATAGCCAGGAAAATTTAAGTCAACCCTACCCGGAATCTTGGCCTCCACCATATGGTTTCCAGAAAAAATGATCCTTTGATAAAAATGTGTCTGGCAACGTACTTGTAACAGTATTCGCTGTACAGATGTGGCTAGCCCTTTGAACTAAAATACCATGAAGAGAGCGTGGTTATTCACAAGGCACTTAGTGAAATGATGCTAACATGCATGTTCTTTCGGCCATTTTGGTAAGCAAATCTAGTCGCGTCCATGTGTTTAAGGGAACTGTATTTGAAGAGAAGTTAAGATTGTCCCATAAAACCCAAACGCTTCAAACTATCGAACGGACCATAAAATACCTTATAATTGTCACAAGTATTATTTAAATATACCAATTATGGATAATATTCTTAAAATTTGACAAACAGTCATAGCAACGGCCGAACAGCTACTAGTTTGGCTTTGTAAAACGCCGATCTTATGGTAATACTTTTTTCAATCGATTTATCGTCCTTTTATTATGGTATTTTAGGGAGGTGGCTAAAGGAATGTGCCGTGGAATTGGTCAATGCCCGGATGGCAGCTAAGTCATAATGACGCAGGCAGTTCTCCTAGCCTAGTGCAATATTTGCCAAATTAAGTTAATAATTACAGTGGTCTTTTCGAAAACCATTACCTAAGATTGACGAACAAAGTTTTTTAATACTATTCACATATTTAAATGAGATGCAATATGCTTTCAACTTCATATATTTAAAAATCTATTTATTTATAACGACGACAAGTTTATTTATTATTCATTTTAAAGGAATCGTGTTTCACAGCCATATGTTTTATATAAAATCGACTCTTTTAGGACAAAGTAGGATATAGAAGGGGAAAAGGAAGAATAAAATAAAAATCTAAACGATAAGATTTAATAGGATATCAGTATATTGGTCCATCACCAAAAACTGAAATTTTATAAACGTTTAAGAAAAAAATTCATTCACTATATCGTCTTTCTGCAAACCTTTGCGTCTTTGTCAGTACGGCATGTTAATATATTTTACCTTAAATGAAAATGTGTATATTTTTGCAAACGTGTTATCATATATGAGTGATCAAAGCTAAATTTTTCACCATGTCAGGTGACGTTCAAACTTTAATTTTAATAACAGCAGTCCGCAAAATGTGAATTGTTTTTAATTATGTATTATTTAAGGTTGTAAGGAATGTTATTTACAAGTTTACACACGTCGTGGTTTTAGTTGGACCGTAGTAAGCTATATTTGGAGCGGAAGGGGACTCATTGTATTGGTTAACCCTTAGCGTCTATTACTGAAATCATAGGCCTAGCTGCAAAAAGAAAGAAAAAAAAAATGGGAAGTAGACGGATGTGTGTGTGTGTGTGTGTGGGGGGGGGGGTAATCAGTGTATTTAGGAGGAGGCAGGGTACAAATTAGAACTGATATTGATTAGTCATAACTGTCTTGTATTTGCGTCTCATTTGAGCACTGCGAATATTATTTTATGCATCTCAGTTACGCCGGGACATCGATTTGCAAATAGCAGTCAGCTACCGCTTAACCTGTCCCCTGGAGTGATGACCTTTACCCGGAATGACCCCTCCCCCTTTAAGGTAATGGACCCCCTCTTATAAATACCTTGTGAATCAATTTGACAGTAATGCAACGAAACCATATCTTTCCATATGGGCGTTTAGCACGTTTAGAAGCTGTGGTATCTTCGGCTCAAAAGTAATCTCCAGTACAAACCAGTGGCGTAGCTAGAGGGGGACAGGGGGCGGTCGCCCCCCCCCACAAAGCCTTTGAAGGCCTCTGTCGGAAATTTCTAGTGTTTGTCGGAAATAAATTAAGAAAGTTCATTTAAAATACTTACAACACTTGTTATGTTTTTAAGGAGAATTAGACATCGAAATGTCAACGTGAAAATCAGAATCCGGTCTCAAATTGCCCGGAAAGCAAAAAAAAAGAAAAAAAAAGGTCCCCAGATAATAGTCTGTCGGAAATTTTTGCTTTTGCCCCCCCCCCCCACAAAAAATGTCTAGCTACGCCACTGGTACAAACGTATTGTTTGAAGTACGGGTGCAAAGTTAACATATTGGACTAACTCATTACCTTTCTCTTCAAGAAACCTGAGTACAAGCCCATACGAGTACAAAAGCTAGGTGATGGTTAATGCGAGTAGGGCCTTCAGAAGGTTCTGTTTAATTGCGTGTACCAGCACGTACTAGCTACTAGTGGTCAGCGTATACAAGAGCGTCAACAGTTTCTCAAAAAGGGGGATGGGGCATGACCGTGACCACAACTGTTTCAAGCGGGAAAGGCGAAACCAAAGTGGTGAGGATCCGGGACTCACTTAAGGTCCCTGTAAAAATTTGGAGGCCAGATGAACTTTGGTTTAATCTGAGTCATTTAGTCCATGTCTGTTTCCACCATTTTGAAGCTTGATTTGATTGAAGCAGCTATATATGGAATCAAAGATGTCCCTACAATTTTCGTTCGGGTTCTGTTAAAGTGGGGGAAGGAAAAATCCCCTCCACTTTGAAATATAGGAGACATGCCCCTGCCCCCGTCCCCCACCTGTTGAACCCTATGAGTGTACATTGTTCTTCGAATTGCAAATGTTTAAAAATTCATCTGTTCTTTTTTTATTCACTGAAAATGGTTTGATATAGAAACCTCATTTATCACCATATACCTCAATTAATACAGATCCATTTTATCCATCTTGATATATGTATAGAAGCCAATTGGCACACATAATTATGTTGGGGATAAATTGGCCAGCTGTACATGTACAAAATGCTTGATGAAGAGCCAGGTCTGTGAAGATGAGTGTTAAAATAATGTGCCCGTGAATGTATTCAACATGGCGGTACCTTGCGTTGCTAACAGAAACCCGACGTTGCTGTATTTTTATGATCTATATGTTTTATCTGTCGATATGTTATTCATTTCTTATACTTGTAATATTTTGATGCAATACTAGGAATATTTAATTATTCTATAAACAAACGAATTTTGTAATACAAAGTCAGTCATAAATATCTCGTTGTTTGTGAGCGTTTGATTTACTATTTCCAATATTTAGGTTGTATCATTTAGGCTATTTGTACATTCGTAGCCTAGAGATTAACGTCAGCCTAGGCTGCCTTTGACAGCTTCCAACTGAACACAGCGTCATTTGTATGGCCCTTAAGACCACATTCTTTAATTCGTTCGAATCAGTAGACGAGGACGAATGACATCATTATCACAAACGAATATATATATATATATATATATATATATATATATATATATATATATATATATATACATATATATAAATATATATATATATATAATATATATATATATATATATATATATATAATATATATATATATATATATATATATATATATATATATATATATATATATATATATATATATATATATACTATTGCATTGTCTTGCAGTAGCCAATATAGGATTCACATGATCTGCGTGACACGGCGATGAAGGACTGGAGGTTCAATGTGAACTTTCCGTGGGGCTAAGGCAGATACATCTACGCGGTAAACAATGTAAACCCAATCTTTCTTTGTGTCTATGGTCCTAAAGACTTTATTTCACAATGAATAAAAAATTCGACAGCCAGATGGGAAATAGGTCAAAGGAAAACCTAGAATAACCCTCCTTTTTTATTACAAAATTTATTTTGCCTCAGGCAGCCTACCAAGGACTTTCTTATGTATTGTTCCGAAAGCGGAAACACAAGCAGCAAAACGTAGTCATAGGAACCATGAAGGGAAGTGAAGAAATCAAAAGAAGCATGCTCTCGATGCCAGGGTCACCCTGAATAAGGTTTACCAAGGCATGGTAAGCGTATACATGTACTGCTGGTCATGGTAACCCGTGGTTACTTTTGATCTTTTCACTTTTCCCCTTCGACGTCAGGGAACATATTAAACACGGAATCTGATTTGCTGTGGAGGTGAAGCGTCAAGAATACAGATTTCTAATTATCGCCATTATCATTTGTCACTCGAAGAGTTCAACCATCAACATTGTCATGCTATAAGTTACGTGCAGTGGTGAACAGTGACGTCAAGCACTGGCCTTTGCGTACTCTCTTACTCCAGTATTTTGTTTTAATCCACGAGGATGTTGGCATTAAGCTTTCTATAATGTGTAAAAGAAAAGTAGTGCCTTTAAAATGCTTATCATCTCGATAAGAAATGAGTGCTATGCTGTATTTGTTGTAGGCCTAGTTATTTGGGGGGGGGGGGGGTGAGTTCCTTTTTGTTTTGCTCCCTGACGTCGGAGGGCAAGCGAAAGACAAAAAAAAAGGAAAGAAAAGAAAAGGGCAGCCCCTCACGACAGGGCTACCCTGACTATATGCACTGCATGCAAACCACAGAAACACATCATATGCGTTTTTGCTCATCAACCAGCTAAGAACGGCAAAACTACTTGAAAATCCATTGCAATCGAGGAATTCCGGTGGAATAATCTCACGAGTTCATAACTGGAATGTTTAAATACGTGTTGTAAAAGCACTGTTATGGTAAATTTTTAGAAACTTACCTTTGCTGTCATTTTATGGGAGTTTTTGAGTCAAAATTTGAGCTTCATATCGGAGGAATTCTATGCTACTTGACTATACACACCGTTTTTATACTTACCCACCCTAAAAAGTTGGGAAAACAATTTACCAACACTGGGTAGCCTACATTTGTGAAAATACTGAAATTAGGTAAAGTTTGCCCAATTATTGTCGATTAATGGGTTTAACGAGACGTTGAATACCGACTTTAGTGGTAATCAGACTCTCGTTTAACCCGATAATCACCAGTTTTGGGTAAACTTTTGGGTAAACAGCATTTTCACATTACGTGCCCAGCGATGGTGAAAGTTTTTACCCAACTTTCCAGAGATGATACACTCAGAGAGGCAGGGCTTTCCTCACGTTTCTCTGTTGCCGAGCTCCGTGTCGTTGGATATAACGAATTGAATGTACACAGAATACCACCCCTTACCTTTTACAGTTCTGCCACATTCAAGTAATCGTGGAATAACACTCATTTTAATGGTTAAGTTAACCTTCCAAAACTAATCAAAGCACGGTTTGGAATAATTGCAAGTGTATTAATTTCCCCGATCTTTTTTTTTTATCATGGCCGTTAAATAGGCAAAAGAGCTACAACACTATGGTGTGTAGCCCGGGGATCAGACGAACTTTTTTCGTTCAGCTCATTGCTAGGAAAAAAACCATCGGAAGGAGGGGGCAGCCAAGGGGCGACATCCACAGAGGCGCTACACAGGCTGTATGGTATGTGGCCGTTCAGCTTTAACAGGTGCAACACACTTTATTTGCGAGCAATTGGTTGTTCTAGTTCTCCATGGGAACTTTCCACTTGACGCATGGGGGATGCCCCGACCTTCCAATAACATTCACCCTTCGAATGTGTAATGACTTTGGCCACGGAAACTTGCCAGCACCCGGATAACTCGAGCGATGCATCCTGTTCAAGAGGTGATGTAGTCAAGGAAATACTACAAACTGCTGGTCTACGGAGTTTTTAAGGTGCCATGTAGAGATTGAGATAGATCTCAAAACAGTTTGATGTTTCTGAAATAGGATATTCAGGTAATCTAATGCGGTTCTAAAATTTTAATATCTATATAACTAAAAGCAAGGTATTGACATGCAAAACAAATTTAATGCTTACAAATCTTTACGCACGGTTACTTGTACAGTTTTAATTAGTTCAAAGCTATAGTATGAAGATGAACTCTGTGGCTTTCTCAAGTCTCCGTTATGTACTATAATTATCTTTTCATGAGGGAAAGTTTTGTTTCTTTTTCACGACATCAGTGACAAGTATGTTCATTCCTGACGTAATGAAAAGACTTGCTGCTGTAATACAAAGGTGGCTAGAGTTTCAGCTACTTCAGCTGCGTGCTTCACGGGCACTGAGGGAATCGGTTAGCCGTACTTTGTGATGATGACGTCACACTCGGTCTCAACATGGCAGTGCTACTTCCATGATGTTAAAAGCCAAGTTCCATTTTCAAATGGTTTTCAAGGGGTGTGGTGGTCATAGCTGGGGACGGCTGGAGTGGGGAGGACTCCTCAATAATTTTCAATTTGAAGATTTTGTCTTCTAAAAACGTCCAAAATTACCCCACAAAAGGCAACAAACGAAATTTAATGGTTCTGTCCTGCCCATATTAGAAATCTTCCGAAGACACTGGCTTAAATTTTTTATTAGTTCATTTTTAGCAACTTCCCCAACATTATCAACTGTCTGAATTTTTTTAAGGATTATATTTTAGACTGCGGTAAAATTGTGAAGCTTAAGTCTTGGTGTCCCTTGGGTCGGTTGTAGCTCCTTAAGGGAGCAAAACGTCTTTGGGAGTTACGTTTGGTTTTCGCCTTTTCCCAGGCACGTTTTGGCCAGAGAGAAGAGGGTTACTGTGGAAAATGGAAATACAAATATCTTTCATGATGCCTCGGACATAAATATTTCAACGTTTAAGCTAAACCAAGCAGTTATTCTGTTTGAATTCAATGTACAATTTAATAACTAATTTATTTTCACGGCCGTGCTTGAAAGAGCCGTTCATAAATGAGGATTTTTCCCTTTAAGCAATTTTCCCTTTAAGCAAAAAGTGGACGATTATGATGAAGAAAAAAGAATACAGGTTTACAAATGTATTATCAGCTAACAGTTTGGGGAGATGGAAGTCACTAAAAGTCGAGCAAACTCTCTTCTAGCTCTTATTGCTCACTATTACAGTAACGGCTGATTGAAGTTAAATAGCTTAATTGATGAACTCACACTGTTAAAACAGATCATGAGCCAGCAAGATTAACTGCCTATGTAGCCTGGGGCCAGAGCTTGTGAAGTGGCGATAACTGGGGTACATGTATACGCTACTAAGAAAAACATGAACACAATTGTGACAAAAACTACAAAAATAAAGCGTTGTTCTAAATAGTCTTCGTGCAATTTTTAATTTGTGGTCATGCAGGGATGGCATGGGCTTAGAGTTCGAATCCACTTTCAGTCCATTTTGTCCAATCTGTAACCTCCCATTTCGAGGCAATTCCACGCCCAGTAAAAACATACTCGAGTCCGAATCAGATATTGTAGTCCAGATTTTAAAGCCAGTAGTACGGGTAAACAGCAGTACGTAACCAATTAACAGTTCGAAGGATATTCGAGTTAACAAATTTTGTATAAAGAGCGAATTGTTAATACTGGCGGGGCTCATCAAAAGACAAAGTTAAGGTTCGGCGATTTAAGGAACGAAGTAAAGTCTCAGTTAAATGAGGGCGTTTGACTGAAATTCAAAAAGGACGCTGTGCAAGGAAAAACAAGAAAACCCGAAGACTTAGTGATTCCTTGCTGAAAGGGGGTGATTTGTAGCACTGAGGTTCATCCCTCAAATTTCTACAGTTTGATTATACCATTTTTACGATGTTTTCACAACTTGACGTCTGTTGACCTAATATGACCTTTGAACCCCACCAAAAAGTGAATAACAAACAAGAAAAAAAAAACATGTCTTAGAAAGGATTCGTATCTGGACCGTCTGCGTGAGAAACCGAGCTCTCCATCAAAGAACTCGTTTAGCGTATGATATTTCTAATCATGCTATAGACACAGCATTCTTTTCAAGTGTTCATAATTAGGTAATTTAACTTAGTATTGTTACTGTAACGGTTATGCTTGTGAAAAAATAAATTTTGTTCTCTGTCTGCCTATAACTTTATTTTTGGAATGGTAGAAAAATTCAGCCCTACATTTTCGTTAATCACGAAATGCCAGACACAATGTGGAGTTTCAGCCCACTGTCTATTTAGTTTAGGAGGTTTTCGTAGTTTCACCTCTGATGAACTCATATAACCCCCGACCTCCAATAAACCCATTGGGTTTTTTCTCTCTTAAAGTAAGACATCTATATACCAAGTATCTACCATCCCTGTCTTGAAATATCTTGTTTTTTTCAAGGTTTTCGGTGTTTGACCTCTGATGATCACAAGTAATCTTTGACCCACTGAAAACAACAAGGTTCATCAATTTAATGTGAAAAATGTATATACCAAGTATGAAGATTGTCCATCATTGTTGTCTTGAGGTACCGTGTTTACAAGAAGTTTTTAAGAATTTCGTATTTTCACCTCCGGTGACCTCATGTAACCTTTGACCTTTACCAAAATCAATAGGGTATATCTTCTCACTATAACATATCCACATGTCATGTATGAAAAGCATCCACGCTTCCTACCTAAAGATACCGTGTTTACAAGGTTTTCGATTTTTGACTTCTTGACCTTACACGACCTTTAACCTCCCAAAACAATAGGGATCTTCCTCTTAATATGATAATTTTATATCTCAAGTATGAAAATTATCCATCATTGCTGTCTTGAGATATCGTGTTTACAAGCCAAGCGTCACAAACACACGTACATACACACCCACACACAATCATGATCGCATAGATTCCTTTAACCTTCTGCAAGGAATCAATAACCTCCCTCCCCTTGTTAGCAGCACCGTATATAAAACTTGGAGGAGGCAGGCGTCAGGTTCGGTTGCCCCCTTTCTCCACTGGGGACGTTTGTATGGACATTATCTGGTGCCGGTAATATATGACACTGCCTAACTGGAGGGCAATCAGCCCACGCATAGTGTACGAAAAAACGTTTTGCCAAAAATACCTCACTTGCAGGAAGAGTATGTCCAGTTGTTCCATATTGCATCTTAACATTATTCTAAATTAGTTACAATTTTTTCAAGTCCTTAAACAAGCGACCGACCTTTTTATTATTCTACATTTTATTTCAATACAAGAAGCAATTTTTGAGGCTGTTCTCGGGCTACTTTCTATAAGGGGGGCTGTGCCCTCCAAGTGATCTTAGAAAGCTAAAAACTGTGGTTATATAATGGCTTTGTAAGTTTTGTACACTTGCAATTAAAAGGGGTGTCTAACTGACCAAACTGCGTCACGTATCCGGCTGTTTGAAGGAAGTTTTGCCCGTCACAAAATCCAGCCCATAGTAGCACAGTACATGATTGTGAAGTGTTTACACTATTGCTACGAATGTGCTCTGTCCCGTATAGCAAGACAATTGAGGCTCCGACGCCCATGGCAAGCCAAATGCTCAATGTCGGGAGAGTTTGTTTATCGATCGATAAGCCTGATGTGTCGGTCGATAAACCTAGTTATCGAACAATAAACTAGGTTAATTTAAAAGATCTTCCCTTAACCTGGTTTATCGAATTATTGGGCATTTGGCGTCGATAGACCCCGTTTATCAACCGATAAGTTCATTTTTTTATAAACTTGGTTTATGTTATTGAAAACCGGGTTTATCAATTAGATAAGCCAAGTTTATCAAAAACCTCAAAACCAAATGCTCAATAATTCGAAAATCTAAGTTTATCAAATTGATAAACCAAGTTTATCGACTTTTTATATGAGAAAGTCGATAAATCTGGTTTATCGACCAAAAAACATAGTTAATCACACAAACCTTGGCTTATCGGTCGATAAACCAGGTTTATCGACAATAAACTAACTTTATCGACCGATAAACCAAGTTTTTTTGGAATTATTGATCATTTGGCTTGCCATAGAGGATACATGAAATATTACTACTAGCAGAGGTAATATCTTCGTCTATGCAACTTGCTCCAGAAAATAATAAATTAACTTCCTTTACCTTTCACATTAGCAAAATTATAAAACAAACATTTGTGATCATCGCGTCGATATTTCATTAGCTCCAATAAACGTCCCTATTCAAACAATAGGTTATTTTTATATTTCGGTTTCGGTTTTGCTATCCAAGGGACTTCTCGCTGGTTACAATTTTTTTCCCTTAAGGTGGGGGTGGCTTCCGCCGGATCATTGCTTTCCACTGTTAAGACAAACTGTTGTAACTGCGTCTGTAATTTCATCTATAGGGTTTTGGACATATCCTTTTATAGTCAGAAAACAAAAGCTGTAATGTCATATTAATTAGTCATTTAACGACTTATTAAATTATGCATATTAATTAAAACAATCCTTTCATGAAATCTCACGATTAACCAAGAATTCGAATTGCGTCAGTTAGGTGCGAGCTGACCACAAAATTTATTCTTCTTTTCCGCAAAGGTCAGCACATGTTTGTATAATTGCTTGTATAATGTAACATAACACTGACCAGGAAACATGTTCGCATCTATTCCCTTCGTCTAGATATAAATAGAAAAATCGACACGGCTTGAATTTAAGACATTGACTAATGATCAAATGTACTCTGACAGAATCCTGTCCGCGTGACAGTTCGTTAAATGATTTGATTCGTATCCAAGGAAAATATCTGCTACGGTGATCCTTTTTAGTTTGACTGGGAATTCTTACATCAGCTGAGAATGTAATGTTAGACTTACGCATGTCCTCAGGCTGACTTGGCCTCTGACTCATGAGTCCACGTCACAGTGATACTTAAGTTAGGAAAGATAGAAACCTCTGCACAACTTGACGAAGGATAATGACAGTAAAAATGATGCACAAGCACTTTAGACTCTGTCCAGGCCAAGGGCGTAGCTAGGATGAATTTTTTAGGGTGGCCTAAGTATCAAATGGGGGATCACGGCATTGATCGTCGTCCTAAATTCTTACACATGTTATTAGAACACAAACAATTTTGTGCCCCCCCCCTCCCCGTGGCTATGCGCCTGGTCCAAGGAGTCGCTATTTGCACTCCCTGCTCTGTCCAGGGGGGTGGAAGACTTTCTAGCTCCCTGCACTATAAAAAACATCTAGTCAATTGGGGCACAAACCGGAATCTTGTCAAATATTTGACAAGATTTGTTTCAAAATTGACTAGAAATGGTTCAAAAATGAAACTATTCGTTTCATTTATGAGCCGAATGTACTCAAAGATTTGACAAGATTCCGGTTCGCGCCCCTATTGATTAGATTCTATTCAAATTTGACTAGGACATTTTTAGAGTGTGTCTTGTCAAAGAATCAGAGTAATAACACGTACCAGAAACATCGAGTTTAGCTTAAGCTTGATTTAATCTATTAATGATACGTTATAGGCCTACTTTAAAACCTTTTATATTGGTTACCGATGACTCAGTCCAATGTGTACGAAGAGACGCGAAAATGATGAAGTTTGAGAACACGCCTAGAAGTAAAACTCGTCCAGACTAATAGCAATTCCACATGGCTAAGTCTCACTTTGACAATGTCTCTTTGTAGTCAAATTGAGGATTGGCTGGATTTCTGAGGGTCGGAATTACAATTTTATGCTAATACTCTCAATTGGGGCGGGATTAGGGCACTCTTTTTCAAAACACGCCACAAGTGAACCCGAAATAGCACATTTTGGATGAAAACAGCAAATATTCTGCGACTATGTGTGGACTTTACCATCATATCTGGTAAAGAGAGTAATCGATCTTTGACTTAGATAAATACTCCACTACAGTGTTTCTCCGTGAATTAACTTGAGTAGTGGCTCTGAGACTCTTGAACATTGACGTGTCTCTCTCTAAAGCGCCTTGCACCCTGCAAAGGGTCATCGGACCCACTCTAACAAGAGTTGGGGGCAAGTTGAGCTTCAATGCCTCTTGTGGGAACGAAAAGTAATCATTCGCTATACCGACCCTCATCAAATCGATGGAAATATTTTATTGAAGTGAAAACACTAAATTTCGTGATCGTATTTCGACATCCACCTCTGTAGAACTCAGGGGCGTAGCTACGGGGGGGGGGGGGCTGGGCCCCAGATATTCGCTACTCCCTCCCCCAAAAATTGTGTGTGTCCTAATAAAATGTGTAAGAATTTAGGACGGCGATCGATGCCGTGACCCCGCATTTGATACCTAGGCCCCCTAAAAATTTCATCCTAGCTATGTCCCTGGTAGAACTTCCAATCTCCAAGCTCTGTTGGCACCGCGTATGTTTGGTACTAGTTAAACAGATTAAAGAGTGTTCTAGAATGAACCAGGCATTGGGGTTTACAGATTTTGTACGGCTAAATTTTTTTCCATAATGCTCTTGCCTTGAATTAGACATTTCGGCCTGCTGACATGGTAACAGCGTTGAACGTTTTCCCCTTTCTTCAAAATTTAAAATGACCCCACTACTGTTATAATTTAATAAAGAAAATAATCTTTAAAATATTTTTGACTCAGCTGTCCTTAGTATTTGTTCATATTTTATGAGAAATATTCAAAACCTTTTTTCTCTAAGCTTTTCTGTCGGGATTCAGGTCAGCTAAGGAGCAGAAAAGTGAGATAGCCGACAATAAAAAATGCATTAAAGTTACAATGAAAGTAGTCAATAAAAATATTTTTAACGATTGATCTAAATGTCTATTCATACTCTATTTATTATAAATATTTTTCTGAATTTGTAAGTTACGATCCAAGTCAACCAAGGTGGCCTAAAAACAATTATAATAAATAATATTAAAACCATTTATCATAAAAATATTAGCATACATTAAAGGCAATCTTGTAAAAAATACTTTTAATGACTATATTACTATCATAGTATAGTCTAAGTTGATCTAAACATGCTTGATCAAAAAAATACAGACAAAATACAAAATTTCAGAGATTTTTCTCAATCATTATAAACGATTGTTAGGTAGGGATCAAAAACCAGAAAAACTCTGTGTGGGAACTAAATAATAAGAAAATGTCTGTGGTTGACGTATGCATTCAATGACGACAAAAGCTTGACGGTAATTGCCTGCTAGTGTGTACTGACTGCATAATTAACAAATCGTAGTCGGTGTAAATGAGCTGGCCTAGATGATAAGTACCAGGGGCAATGCCAGGGTATTTTGATATGGGGCACAGAATGAGATGAGTGATCGCCGCCCTGGAAGAGGGTTAAGGGAAGGGTCGTCCCCTTCACCTTTGAAACATTTTTTCAATTACCAGGTAACCTTAGACGCACTCTGGTCCAATATTTTGCATGTTTTGAAGACATATTTTTTCCTGAATAATTGGTCATTTTGAGGTAAGTATGGGTTGCAAAGTTCCTTTTTCTTAGTCCCCAGACCCCTGGATGCCTTCTGGTTTTCTAAATTGCTAGAAATATATATCAGATGTAGGCCTGCCCCACTCCTCCTCTTCTCTTCTTCTTTCTCTCTTTGCTTTCCTCCTTTCTTCTCTTTCGTTTTCTCCTTTTCTTCTTTTTCTCTCTTCTTTTTCTTCTCTTTTCCCCCTTTCTTGCAAATGATAGGAGGCGGTCGCCCCTGCCCCCTGTGGCACCGCCCCTGATAAGTACATATTCGAGAGTAAAATAAGCTACGATAGGTAAATATTCACTGGAACTGAGCTGACTTAATTTAGCGAATAAACAAATAAAAAAGTACGGCCATGATCTAGATATATTACCATGGGAATTTGTGTTAAACTTCACATGTAGGTTTCCGTTAATCATCAAGTCAAATCAAATCTGCTAACCACAAAGAGGAAATGAAGGCTTGTTAATATTTTGAAATGATCTTAAACTCTGATCTGGTTGTAAACGAAAAATAAATACCGTTGTAACTATATCACTATGAATTGCATTGACCTTTCCCTTCATGTCCTGTGCGTGTAGGAAACTATATGTTGATATAAAAGTAATTAAAACATGTCTTCTTTGATTTAAACCATTGTCTTTTTATATAGCATCTAGCATCTATCTAGAAGCATTTCATAACCGGAGGGTAACGTTAGTTAAGGTATTGTTACTGGCTCTTTCGTCAATTCCCCTGGTCCCGTGTTACACGAATTTGATTTTATTCATTTAGGGATCTTTATGTCAGTTCGAAATCTCAACTACTTGCGTGAAAATAAGCGGTATCGATTTTTCCCGTTATGCCACTAATCTTGATGCTTTTACAGGTGCATTCTAATTCCTTTACTGAAAAGCAATACACACCATCTATTAATTAATGAACAATGATAGCCTGTTGAAAACTAGTTGTGAAACACCATAGGACAGAAACAGTCATTTAACTAAAACTGCTTGACCTCTTGAATTTAAATGACCTCGACGTCGTGAACTGTGCATCACTGTTACTGCATGGAGGAATAAGAGTTAATGTGAATCCTTGACAACACTTGACAATTCCGAAAATCTCAACTCCTTTGCTAAAATACGTTGACTCCGAAGATTCCCCTTCCCGCCAAAGGGCGTAGTCAGGACCTCAATCAAGTTGGGCACTACCCCGCGGAGCTGACTCTGTTTGCTCAGCTCCTCAGCTTCCCAAACCACCGTCCGCCAAAGCGAAGAGGACTGCGTCCAATTTTAGACGCAAACTTCATTACCATAATATGACTTATTCATGTGCTCTCATTATTCATGTTATTGTTTTTGAGTGAGTGTGTGAACTCCTGTAGTCTTAAACTGAAAGCCTAGACTGAAACCTGAGACAAAGTCCTATCATTACTGTATTGCATAACCATCTGTGCAGTGGGCACTACCAGGGAGTGGCTATTGCAATGGCATACCAACCCTGTGAGTGGCATAGACTACTGCAAGATTTAAACGGGACCAGATGTTGCCTTCTTATAAATATTCACCAACATTCAACCAGTCCTGAGGCCACATATTTCTATGAATATCCAAAAGAATCCGTTCGGTGTTCACTTTGGCAGGTGTTGGGGATATGACTGAACACGGAATATGCCGTACAGCCTGTTACGTAGGCAAGTTGGACACCGGCTCAACTGGTCAGGTTGGAGTTTTCTCAGGGATGAAACAATCAGAGAATAGTGTGCTTGCAGTTTGTACATACTGTGCCTTCAACACCACCCCCTCCCATGCGCCCTGTAATTTTCCCAAAGTGGGCGTCACACAGCTTGCCCATCTCTAGCTACGCCCCTCCTTTTTTTAAAAAAAATTAAAACCCAGTCTGATTTCTCTGCACCCCCCCCCCCATGCCCACATATCTTAGAGAGAGAGAGTGGTCATGTTATCTACCTTCTATCCACCTTTAAAAATTCATTGCAAGACGAACTTCCTTAGGTTGCGCAAGGAAGTCCCAAAGTAACGGTCTCATTAATTTAATTTAGGTGTGACAATGTGTGAACTTTGTCCTTAAATCATATCAATACATCAACCTCCCGTATAATGTAGAAGTTTGCAAGTACTTGAGGTAATTAAACATGGTAGTACATGAGATATTGGTCTCCTTAAAAATACCGAAAACCTCTTTCGCCTTCTCTATTACACCAATTACCTCAAGGTTTGATGTTACCATTGTCCAGATCGTGACATGTGATACAGCTTATTGGAAAGAGGTAATTAATTAGCTCGATGATGGAGATAGCCTCGGGCGTTAGAAAGTGACATATAATCCTACCCCACGAAAGTCCAATTTTCTGGGGTCGGAAATCTAACATTTTTAAAGGGTTCAATACGGCATGTACTAGTTTGTATCCTCAGCTTCAGTTGCTGGAACGAACTCGGTGTAAACTTACCTAACCGGTGCTTTTACCCAGTAGATAAAGGGAGAAGTATTTGAAGCATTGTTGCTCTGCCGGGAGGATTGGGTTCGGTCCCCGCGTGGGCTGTAATAAGGTTGGTTTATCATCCAAGCACAATCAAGCAAATTATCCAACGGAAATTTATTTCCTCATAAATTCTTCTTTTACCTGATCTGACTTAAAATGTTGAATTCTACACTCACCTGACATGTACGTTAGAAGACATAGGCCCTTTGCAAGCCTTGACTACATTTGTAGAATAACGTCCTTAAGTCTTGTATTATCATTATTTCATAGACCAAGGACACCAAAATTTCACAAAAATTTGGAAATTTTGACCTGTTTTTAAAGCCAATAAAATTTATGTATGACATCGTTACTGCATGTCTGCAAAATAGAACCACCCTGGCCCGTAACCAGACTTGAAGAGCAGGAGGGGGGCAAACCAAATTCAGGGGGCGCCAAGTCTAAGTTATTGCACAAGGGCCTGTCTATGCCCGCAGAGCAGGGGGATAAGCCAAGGAGCGGGGGACCTGGCCCACAAATGCCCTCCTTTGGTAACGAGCCTGTGTGGAATTCATAAAGATTTGCCATTCAGTGAAACCACCATACTGATTAAACTGTGAAACGGAAAGTTAAACATGATTGGTATGACCATTAATATATCGCGACCATCGTGCTTAGCCTTGCATGATCAGGGGGCTCGCAAGAGTTTGGGACCGAGGGTCACACTTGCATCAGTTTTTTTTTCGTTGCAACAGTTGTAGTAAGCAGAATTAAATTACATTGGTGGTTTTTTCATTTAATTCTTTGATTCCCGCATCTTCCGCTTGCCATTCTAAACAGAGCTCGTCAAGAGCCGCAAATGGCCGTAGACGGCCACTAGACTGACTAGAGTGCCTACGTTTTACACAATTGGCCAAATGATCGAGGGTACACACTTGTGGCAATAAAAACTACGTGACTACGTTGGTACAACAAGGAAGTAGGCCCACTTTTAAATATTGGGTTTAATTGACGTCAACATGTGCCCTATGATTAAGCAAAGATCGAGATAGATCCCAAACAAGTATCTATGATGGGAGGGGGGGTATGACTCAGTTTGTGAGTTACTTCACTTTCCAGAAATTAAAAGACGCAAATGGCCAAAGTGACGGAGTTAATGCGAGTTGTGAGATGGATTCTTTGTCCAGAAAATACATAGGCAAAGGGAAAAACACCGAGTATGGCGTGACGGTTCACTTTGTTGAACTTATGTTCCACGAATGGCCATGGTATGCTTTCAATCGTCAATGTGACTTCCACAATTCTACTTTGATGCAGCTTATGTAGACTGCAATTTTCACAAGCTTCGAACGGCGCGCCTAGGATCATCAGTTAATTGGCAATTATTAGTCACGAACATTAAGAAACCTCCAACTAAAACTTACAGAAAATAATCCACGTCTATATACACGAGCCTATGAAATGATGATAAAAATAAGCGAAAATATTTACTTTTTTACCACGGAAGGTGCTTGAGTACTTTCTAAATTCCAAAGAGTGAAATGAGGGATGACTCCAAAATTAAGATTGAACATTCACTCTAAAAGAGTGAGAATGACTCTTTTTTCGATTAAATTTTTCACTCCAAATTCAGAGTGATCCCTTATTTCACTCTAAAAGAGTGATTTTCACTCCAAAGATTTTAGAGAGTAAATATTTTTCAACCTGGAAACGTGTAACATCGTTGCAGTACGATTGAGATGGGAAGCGGACTTGGCCTTCGAAAAATTGGTCCCTTAGTTGACATACGATAATAAGATATTTGAATGTGCTGATGTTTTTAATACGATGTACTTTTCTAACAAATTTATAACTGCCCCAGCGTGCTGAAGGGAAATTATTAATACAGGGTTTATGTACTACGTCACCGCTACTGGACTGACGACAGCCATGGGTTCATGAAATAGCGCCACGCACTCCAGTTTGGCACGTCGCATGGGTTGAAGTAGAAATGTATTACAAGACCTGAAATTTGTTACAATATTGCTACTTTAGAAGTTTAAAACCCTGGGGTTTCCTGAGCACCCTCCCTTGGACTTCGTCATGACCTCTTGAACAGACAATGAGCCCCACTGCATAAGACGCTTCGCCCACTTGGCTCTCTCAATTTTAGTAAGTGGCTCATCACTCAACAATAATTTCATGATATGAGCTCCTCAAAGAATCAAATTGTGGAACACTGGAGCAGGGCAATACGTAACTCACTGGCAAATTGATATAGTTGTCATTTGTCCGTTCTGTAAAATTCGTTGAGGAGAATAGATCTTGGTCATAAGAAATAGGAAGACACCAGAAGAGGAACACTATGGGTCAAGCATAGATGGTGATATAAAACTCCATTCATATGGCTGTAAGTAATTTGATAATTATTTACACCACATTAAAAGATAGAATAAATTCTATTTTCAAAATGGAATTTCTACCTCTATCTGGACAGCTCTTTTTGCCTAGCTTCTTGCCAAACCTTTGACAAAATTTTGAAGAAATACGGCATTCTCATATGCTATTGCATAGGAAACGGACAGACTCCTTGTCGCACGTGCGACAAGCCAAGTAGTCTAGAAATATTGGTAAAACTGACAGTCTCTCGGACATTCTCGGCTTCTATCTTAAAAGAAACAGACATATTTCATGAAAGATATGAATAAACATGGAATTTAAAAGTCTATTTTGAGGTTAGAACTTGTTATTGACTGATGCACTCGAGCCCTGTAAATATGTATTTTTAGTATTAAGTACCACACAGAGATGTTAATGAACTCTCTAAATGTATAAGAGTGAATTTCACTCTTCGACGATTGCCTACAGTGACCACTCTTTCTTCGAGTGAAAATTTCACTCTGCTGGGAGTGATAATTCACTCCAAATGAGTGAATTATCACTTCGGACATAGTGGAGTTCCACTCGAAACAGATAGCGGTCACTGTAGGCAATCGTCGAAGAGTGAAATTCCCTCCAGGGCCCGTAGTCAAGGGGGGCCAGGGGCGAAGCCCCCTTGGAAAATTTTTCGCCCCCGCCCCCGAAGATCAAAAATTACCATTGCTGTAATGCATTTTAGTATGTTTCGCCCCCTCTGGAAAATTTTTGCCCACCTAGAAGCTTTTTGGCCCCCCTTCAGCACCTTGTCTGGCTACGGGCCTGATTCACTCTTTTACATTTAGAGAGAAGGTTGTCTCATTGCATGCAGTAAGGGAAAACTGCTGTTGAATGTAAGAACCAAAATATTTACCCAGACAGGACATATCAATTTGTTAAGCTTTGTCATTTATATGTTATTGGTCACTTGATGTAAATCCTTCTTTACGCATATGACTTCACAGAACAGACGATGCGGCCCAAATGGAGGCAAGCGCGTATCATTACAGCAACGTACTTCAACAAATGCAGACAGCTGATTAGTGTACCGGTTGCATACAGGCGTAGTCTTGTACGCGCGCGTGCGAAGTGAACTTCGGGTGTGCCATATGCTTCACTATTTTGCCTCCAAAATTACGTCCCGTGACGTCAATGCATAAGGTCTGTATGAAATCTCTTACAGTTCTGTGACTTACGTTGATATCTCAAAAAAGATATAACGCGGTAATGATTACTCACCCTAGGCCTGTTTGGGTACTTGATAACTCTCCATGGTGTAACGCTAAAATATTTTGAAGTTACCAACTTTCTTCTTCCTGGTACCATTTGTTATTACGAAGCACAGGGAACTTTAGTTTCGAAAACATGGATTAATCCTGGTTATTTAAGGTGAACGGGAAATTTAGTATCTAGTAACAAGTTGCATGGGATGACCACTGGTTTTTTCCAAATAAAATAGTTGGGGCAGTTTCTGTAGTTGCAAGTCTCATTTCCCTTGTCCCATTTATGAAATATGAAAGACCATTGCAACGGTAACATATGCTCTAATTTTCCCCGGGAGATGTCAAATAACATCTCCCTGATTTTCCTATGCAATTTTAAGCCATGTTGTAACGCTTTTTCCAAAATGCAGGTGTTGAAATAGTAAGGAATTTCCAACCAAAAGCCGTGAACCAGTAATTTAAATCTCTCAGAAGCAAAGCTATAGAAAATTTACATGGAATGGAGGCTTACCAGACGATTAGAAGTTGACCACTACCTTACTCACCTCTTTTAAGTTTGTTCTATTTTTATAACATCTGTTTATAACATCTGTTGATTGAGTCGTGGTCAGGAAACTTTAAAAATGCACATTTCAACCTTCCCCATGATTTTTGAACTATTCTTAGACAGAGAGGTGCTATAGAAAGATGCTTGGCGTGAATACAATACTGCAAGATGAGTACAAGAGTATTGTCTCTGGGCTTGCGTACGACTGCAGAACACGTATACGCAGGCGCGTAGCCACGGGGGACCTGGGGGGCCTGCCCCAAGATGTTTGCTAGCCCCCCAATAATTGCGTGTGTGCTAATAAAATTTGTAAGAATTAAGGACCGCGATCAATGCCGTGACCGCCCATTAGGTACTTTGGCCACCCCTAAAGCTTTCATCCTAGCTACGCCCCTGCGATATACGTCATTGAAAGCATGAAGGTATGGAGATTTTACATGTGACGTCACCCCGTAGCAACGAGCGTTTGCCCCGTATTGTTTGGAGTGCGAATGGGTTTATCGTATAAATTATACAAGCTCGTAGTAGTGCAAGTTTCTAGTTTGGATTGGTACACTGTCATCCGTAATTTTGCTGGAATGTACTAGTAGATGGAAAATGATCCTGAAATGTGTAGCTGAATCTGGGCTGCAAAAATTAGAGGTGAAAAACACCAAGGCAAAATTCCACACTTTTCCACCCCATGCCAACAGGAATTGATAAGGTATGGATATGGGCACAGGATATAGGAAACGATATAGGAATAGTATAAGGGTAGTAATAAATTAGCGCTTAACAAGGGAATGACCATTATTATGGATACGCCTAGATATGTGTTTATGTTGACATGATTCTGAACAAACACTTTGCCGGTTAAGGCATAGCTCAAGGGTGGTAACGATAGCAATGCCGGTTGGGGAAGACAGTGGTTCACTATACAAATACGGGCGTTGGTATGGGGTATTGGTATTGATAAAGGTAAAGATGCGTTTACAGAAGTGGGCTTAGAAGGATATATGTGTAAAGATAAAAGTTAGAAATATGGGTACAGGCACGGAGATGGGGCTTGTAAGTGTGAACAGATATGCATGGTTAATGAGTATGGGCACTAGCAACCTTTGCATAAGGGCATTGATTAGTGTGTGGGATACCCACATGGACGGCATACACAATACCTATTGCAAAGGGTAGAGATTATTGGTATGAACTCGGGTATGGGTATGGGGTATGGTCATTACAGTTGATAAAATGAAAGTTTACTTAAGAAATAACCACAAAGGCGAAGAATGCGCCAGTAAAAAGTGGCTGGAGTCCGTGGAAGAATAAATACTCATAGAGACTGACAACATAAGAATAAGTTGACAAGAAGACGTCTTATTAGGTAAGAAATTCTCTTTGTTCGCATAAAGTTTGTTCTTTCAAGCAGTATAAAAATATAATGTGAGACTTAAATATTTTTGTTGGAATAAGTTATTCAAAAATATGTTGAAATAAGTTTTGTCTTCAAAACAGTTTCATTTGCTGTTTGTCAATACAATGGGTAAACCCTTGAAATGATTTCACATGGTTAATAGCAATCCATAGTAATAAAATTATTATTGCAATATTTCAGTGATGTTATAATCTCTTTCACTACATATTAAAGTATTAACTACAGATGTTCTTGCTGAAGTGCCCAGGAACTAGCACTTTTTTATCCAACGAAATGGTCCTGTTAACATCTCTACATTACTAACACTTCTTTATGACTTTGTTTTCCATAAGCAAAATTTGACCTGTTCAGGCAAAAAAGCTAACAACTACAAAAACTATTCTCTATTACTAAGAGTTGTTCTTACACAGCCTTTGATAAGAAAGCTTGTGGTTAAACTGTGAAGTTTTTTACTTTTTTTCCTAACTGTTGACATGTTCTGAGTAAATACTGAATCTACACTTTCTGTATGGTTTCCAGTGATATCTAATTTAGGCCTGTGACGAGCAAGAAATGGTCATTTTAACTTTACAAAAACAATTTTCCCTTCTGTCAAGAGTAGGCCTTTTCTGTTAAAGGAATATTAAAAATTCTAATTACTGAGTTTTCAATCTATTACTATGTCCAACTTAATTAGTATGTAGAAGAAGAAAAAAGAGAAGACTGTGTAAGTAAAAGTTTCAAATTCAATCACCCTTACAGAAAACAAATAAAAAGTTGTACTCATGCAAAATGAACAAAATATCATGATAAATTATTACGTTTTTCTCGAAATGTTATTTAGTCAATAGAGGTAAAAGGCAAAGAGTCTGCTTGATTGAGAGTAATTCAAGAGAATCTACTGATTTCTACTGAGAATGGCAGAAATTTCAATTGGCTTTGAAATTAAAATAAGAATGTAAACATGGGGCAGATGCTGCCTACAAAATATAGAAATCGTCATCACAATTAAAGCAATGAAGTCTAGAATAAACTGAATACCAGTTACGTAAGGAAATATATAAATAATAAATGAAAAATAAATAAGTACATAATGAACCATGATAGTTCTAGAACAAAACTGTAGCTGTGGTTGTATATTAGGTTTAGGTTTATCTAAGTTCCATTTGAAGCGAATAAGATATCCCATTTGCTTTAACGCTGACCTTTATTTAACTACATATGCCCACTTCAGACGGTGATTTTTTTTAATCTGTAATTGAGGAAACTAAGTGTTTCAATTTTTCAGTCCCTCACCTAAAATTTGAAACTTTATTTAACCATATTCCCATTATTACCTCTAATCCTGACCCATGAATGATTTAGTGATTCTGTTCAATAAACGTAGTAGTGATTCTGTTCAAATAAACGCAGTAGTGATTCTGTTCAAATAAACGTAGTAGTGATTCTGTTCAAATAAACGTAGTAGTGATTCTGTTCAAATAAACGTAGTAGTGATTCTGTTCAAATAAACGTAGTAGTGATTCTGTTCAAATAAACGTAGTAGTGATTCTGTTCAAATAAACGTAGTGTTGACCCTAGGACCCAAAAATTAACGTTGTGCATCTTAACTATATAGACATGACTGCATTGGAAGTCTGAGATGAGGGAGGAAACGGCCTCCTAACCAATTGATCCATAGATCAAACGGTTAATTCATACGTTCAGCAAAATGTGATTCTTCCAACATATGTTGAGGAAGTCACTTCTAATAATTTAATCACACAAGAATGAATTAAGGAGGAAAACGGATGACTGAATACAATAAATCACTGAATTTTATAAATATAAATAAATTAATACTCCCAACTTAAGGGCACCCTTTGTGCCTATCAAAGTTATACATGTATACATCATTTAAATTTTTACAGAACTATCTATGAGTGATCGCTTATCTAGTCGCGGTTAGTACCAAAATTTAGTGCTTTTACTTGCTTAGAAACGGAACGATCGAAAATTGAAAACCAACCAAAACCCTGTCAGATCACAACATAATACCAAAATTATCTTCAGGATGCAATAGGAAACGAAAGAGTTTTTGTATAACAAAATTGCGCAATTGAGAAACAGCAAATTTAGTACCTGGTAGTCGTTACATGTAAACAATATTTCAATTTCTTTTGTTGAAATAGTAACATCACAAAACTAGCTCTCGTATAAAATTAATTTTGAGGAATAGTTTCATCGAATAGTATAAATAGTATTTATCATATATTAAATATAATATTTATTACACCACTATATCCGGAGGTAGTTCCAACCATGTGTAGACAGTGTAGTAGAATCACCTTTCTAATTTTTTTCCTTTTGAGATGGACGGCTTTTAACACAGAAGAGATGACGGAAATGACGTTGCTATACTCTAACTAGTTGAAGCTCGTGAGCATGCGCAACCCACAGACACGTATTCTTCACTAAGGTCATACCTAGAAATAGAACAATTAGATTAATTAATTTTTGTTCAATAATTCAATTCAAACAGAAAGTTAGACCCAGTTTAAAAAAAATCAGTTCTGATTAAGTTCATATTGTTGACAAGTTCCATATCTACCATTCTAACACAGTTAAAAACATTTATGATGTAAAAGTTGAAATTGGAGATCATTGATGTAAATGGTCAAACTGGTCCAAGTACTTTGTTTGAGAAGGTTTAATATTTTGAGATACTTTCTTGTACCTATAACAACAATAGACTTCTTATAACCATAACGTACGACAAAACGTAGTGAACTGCCTTTCTTCTGATTTCTTCCTAAAGCTATTTGCTGCTAGTAGCCAGGTACTCTTACAATGTAATCAGCACCTCATTGTGAAATAGTGTGACTTTACAACACACGGTAGCTGTTCCATAGAAAGCACCCAGAGATATAAATTAAGATAAGTAATATATCTAGGTAATCTCGGTAGGTGAAGAGTACATTTCAAATCACTAATAATCCTATCTTACACTTGTTCCAATGAAAGATAAAAAGCAATGTTTGCGATATTTACGCATTGCAAGACACTTTGGGTAGGGGACCAGAACAATTGACTTGTATTGCGAGCTGATAGTTAGTGTTTTCGATCTCAGAAAGATTTCTGTGATTTGTATAATTTACGTAAACAGGCTCAAATTGGTCAACAAGTTTACATTGAATTTTCTTTGCAAATTTGCATTGAAAAGTTCATTTATTATCTCACTTACTGGTATATATTGTTTGCTCCACACTGCCCTTTTTTCAGCACGTATCGTGGTTCAAGGATTGGTTTACAATAGTTTACAAAGCTCTGGGTGCCGTCTCCTTTGATACAGTTGAGGCATTCACATTTCGCGTAGCTGATCTTTTTTGGATATCTGTAATTCAAAGGAGATGAAGAGAGTATTGTGAAACGAAAGGTTTAAGTAACAAACGTATGTTCGTATGGGAAAGAGAAAGTAAATCTAAACTCTGGTGAAATTTTTATTCAGTTCCGACGTACAACTGTTCTCGAGATATCATAAAATATAGTTTCTACGTTTCTGGCGTGAAGTGAGCTTGGAACAAGAAGGAGTTAGGTCATTGCGTCATATTAAGTATTGTTTTGTTTTAGCCGTTTTTCAATTTGTTGTTTTTTAATTTGTTGTTAATAGGGATATGAGCTTCCCATAGGGAATTTAAAATTTGCAAAATTCCCATGTCTCTCATGCATTATTACTACGATAACATCAGATTAAGGAGGAAAAAATTTGGTTGTGCAGCTTAAAGAAAATAAAAAAAAAAGGTCAATCAATGTGAGATGATGATGTACCGTGCGCTTGCTTCAAGTTCACTTTGGGTTGAAAATGTCACAAATTCATATGCTGATATCTCTAGAAAAACACATTGGATGATAAATAAAAATTTCAGCAGAATGCTTAGAATGAGTACCCCTCTGTCTCGTCAAAACTTCATTCAAGCCTAATCATTTCTTTTAGTATTCTTTGCCTTTCCCTGGATTTTACGTACACTTGACTTGGAAAAAAAATTGTACCAGCTTTTAGATTTTCATTAACTTCGAGTACTTTAAAGCATCCGTACGAAATAGTATGAGGGGAAATATTATCTTCACTAGCAGTCATCCATTTCCGCTGATTGCACCTAACACAACACGAGAACAGAAAAATGAGGATGTATGCTTGACATACGTAGTTCAAATCGAGACGGCGGTGTTTAATACTTTCGAAATTAAGAAACGCTGCCGAAGTTTTACAATAGTAATGAAACGTCTTTTCGGAAATAATTGTGGTAATATTTTGTTTCAGGTAATGCTCTTAAGCGAGCTGGGATGACTATATTGGGAAAACATTTAGGTTTCTGATTTCAATATGGCTCTATCATTAGATTGGTCTCGGCTTAATGTCTTCACTAAAACAGTGGGGCTTGCTACTAGGTTATACAAAGGGAAAATCCCTTTTGAAGATTTTTAAACCCAGTTTCCTGATGGGTTAGAGATCTCAACCAATATACCTTACGGTCTTCAGGGCTTGAAGCAATGATTATATACTTGTATCTGTTACCTTCACCAAGATTTGCAGTACGCACAACATATTCGTTAAGAAATTCAATAAACTTCCTTTCGGTTGGTCATCTTAGCTTAAATTGATGTCTTTCTTACCGCTGTTTATTGGGAGCAGTTTTCAGGTTTTTCACTTGTGGGGAATGAGTTCCTTTGGCTTGTCCTAAAGAGAACTGTAAATTTTTCATACCAAAAGTCTAATTGATGACCTTTGAAATATCATTGTATAGTTGCCGATAACATGAGCTCTCCAAATTCTATAAAGATGTTAAGGAGGGAGAAGGGGTGGGGGAATCTGTCAGGCAAAGTAGTGTGTCGAAACATACCCTTACAAGACCAATTTTGATGTTTTACCAAATTAAGAATCTTATGCGCCTTTCTGAACATTGAGCAGCCCTTATGCTAACAGTCTATTTGACTTGCAGGTTGCATATACTAATGTTACTATTACCTGTCTTTGTCCTCTTGTTCAACGTATATCCATGGGCAGGAAGACCTCTTATTGAGTGGCAGGTTCCCAAGAGCGCTGGACGAACGTATTTCACATGTACCACTGTAAGGACTGCCGAAAGTTGCTCTGGAGTCAGCGAGTTGGTCGTCGTAGTGGGTTTGCGTCATCTGGCCATTAAAAAATTTTGCTTGCAGCAGCTGCACTTTCAACTGTCCTTCAGAAGGTTCTTGGCACCCAACATCACGGGCACTTCTGATAATCGTGGCCTTTGTTGCCTTATTGAGGTTATTGTTCTGTTGCTCCACGCTCTCATCTTCTACGTTCACGTTCTCATAACCTTCCTCCAAAGAACCCAAGCGCTCGTCGATCCTTGTCAAGAGATCGAGAATCGTCGGAGCTTCCCCTGACGACACTGTGACGTCATAATGGTTTGCTGGTAAAACATCTGAACTACGGTCGACGACATAGGCAGACGCGTGTGCCACAATGGCAATAACGCAGGCGAACATCTGAGAAAACAAAGTAAACAGAAATTAAAAGTGACGTACCAGGAAAATCGACTCTGATTTCCCGTTATATGTAATTTACTTGCGTAATTTTGCGCGGGGAGTTTGATTTTACATGTGGGAAGGTGCAAGGCTAACGGAAACACACGTCACGTGCAGCAGAATTCCTCAGGCTGCTGTGTATTTTGGTACATTTTCCTTTTTCCACACATGGAAAACAGTGTACATGCGTCTTCTTTTATAAGGCGTTTTGTCCAACATGTCTACGAATCAACACATTTTGGATATCATGGAATTTGGGTTACAGTGCAGTTTGGGAAGGGAGAGTGCAAGCGAACGATACCCTTCTTGACCTTGATATAACCTCTTCAAGGATTAATCAGTTGATATACTTGCTTAGACCTCACTTGAAGTTAAAACTTAATAAACTCATTGTTAATAAAAGACTCAAGGAAAGAAATCCAGAATATAATATGACCTAAACCAAGCCGACTTTTCATTTCTGCTTAAAACAATGGTTGAAATTGGTGGTATGGTTGATTTCAGCATTAATAAAGCAAATTTTACATTGTTTTGATTTCTGTCCCTGATATAATAAGAATTACTTTTATTAAGCACAACGTCTGTTTCATATTCGTGAAACAGATTTTTTAAGAATTTTCGGGTATGAGATTTTATTTGAAAGACAAAAGCAACCGTGTAGAAAGATGAAGGTGCATAATGGATGTATAAACAAAATCAAGTACTGAATTAGAATAAACGTTACCAACATTGCACAGCTTACCTCCTTAGCGATTTTCATTTTACTGAAATGACTTCCTACTTATCTATGTGGAAAAAATATTTCGATCACAAAGTTGTTCACTTGAAAAGCTGTCTTCCTCACAGACTTAATCCTCTCTTCCAATGTTTTAGTGTTTTAGGATGGACTCTATGATCGGAATAATGGTCAGTGTAAGGAGATGAAATATTTATACACTAAGCCGGCCCACATAGTTGAATATCCGTGCCAAAAATAGGACGATGAGCTTAAAAGGGAAACTCCCCGTAGCACTATCTATCATAGATATCTATTTCCGTATTGCTGGATAGTCGCATGAGTATCAAAGATTATTGAAACGCCCTCACTTTGAATTCAAATTTCTCCTGCTATCAAGCTGAATGTACGCCTTTCACATGTTGTTATTTCATATTCCAGATTACATAGTTTTTCCTTTACTTAGATTTCGAGAGAAAATGTGTTAATTATTGTAAAATGAAAACATTTTATATTCGTATATTATCCCTGATAACTTCTCATATACACTATTTGTGGGCCAATATCTAATCTGCTATATGGATAAGAACTTGTATGTCAAACCATGTTGCCCATAGCTTTGAATACATGGTTGAATAAGTAAATGGTTCCATACGTCCGCAGGTGGATGGGCTGCTGTGTACTTTGGTGTTTATGCTCATAGGTATTTCTGCATCTTTTTTAAAGAGGAGGTGTAAAATGTTACCCGATTTATTGCTTCTCAACTCTTATTTGCTCAAACCACGCGTTAAACTTCCAGAACTTAACCAAACAGAGTACCCCATAGACCCTTTTCCAAATAGCAAGTACAATGGATTGTGGGACAGAGTTTTGGAACACGTTGTTTTTGTCAATGGCATTTTACTGTGGCAAACAATGTTTCACACCAAATTTCTATCCCACAATCCTGTGTAATTGCTATTTGGAAAAGGGTCTATTGGTATCGCAATGTATGAATGCTCAGAGAAAAGGTCCTCGGTCCCCTTCCTCATACTCCTATTATCAATGTGACTTATCTGATTTTATTATTTAAAATAATATACAATTCTTGGCGTCTTTCTTGCCCAGTTGCAATCACAGAAAATTCCATTTTCGTTACTTGCGAAATGACTTTACGTCACTCCACAATAAAGTGATGTGACCATTGAATTTACTTTTCGGTAGAAGTTAAAGGTAATTTGTAAACGGCCAAAATGGTAGATTTATTTTCGTTTCAAAAGTTGTACAAAATAGGTGAATGAACAATTTCTCCAGTTTTTTTTTTGTTTTTGTTTGTTTGTTTGTTTGTTTTTTTTTTTGAGTCGTCAGAACGGCAAAGACAGGTACCATAGCTCTCTCTCTCAAACTCAAAAAAGCAACAAACGAAAAACATCAATTAGCGGCGCTACCACTATGTAAAAGTTGAGAGGGCAAGTGGGGCGTATTTGGGGGGGGGGGGCTTTGTGTGTGCGCATGGCACTTGTAAACTGTATACCTTGGAACAGGAGAGGACGGGGAGAGAGGGAGTGGGGGAAGCCGTCACAGGGGGGGGGGTTGTCGGTTCCACTGCATAACACTTCAAAAAGGAAACAGTCAAGCAAATAAAATAAAGACATTTAATGTCAGTTTTCTATTATAGTGCTATAACTCGACGTGAAAATTGAGAAACCCTTGTTAAAAGCGCCTTGCCTTCAACGGGGCGACTTAAAATTTACGTTGCACCACCTCCACAGGGTTAACACACATACACTCCCGCACACACACACTCCCACACATGCATGCATACGCAATACGCATAATGCCGCAGCTAATTTAAATTTCGTTGCGACTGGCACGGCACAGTCAGTAATTGAATATAGAACGTCAAATTCTTCTCAGAAGTGATCCTTCCTTATCATATGACTCTCTTCTATACTCATGAACACGTGTTTATACTAAATCACACCAAGTTTCTTATCAAGTTTCTTACAAGTATTTTTCATGATATTGCAGAACATAAAAAGTGAGTATAAAGGATAAATCAAGAGGTATTCTGGTTTGAATTTAAAAAAAAAAATCATTACTAAAACCAGTATCACGAAATAAAACAGTCCTTGATTGAACTACTGTAGGTATTATGATTTCATTATTATTTATTGTTTTACTTTTGTTTACATCTCTTCACTCCCTATTCTTTTGTTAGTTCTTTTACACTGTAAAGCGCTAAGGGGCTAATCATCGAAGCGGCCCAATATATGTTCAATAAAATAAAAGTCTACCATCCCAGTTCATGACGGCCCAAAATGCCCACGGCAGAGAAAGTGCGGGGTCTAAAGCCGCCCCCCCCCGAGCCCCCTGTCCCCGCTGTCCCTCACTGTAGGTTTCTATGGTGGTCTCGGACCGTAGTGGTTCGGACTTAAAAGCGAGGGCATGAACTATCACATTGCGGACTAGTAACTCGACTAAAACAGCTGACACCGGTTATAGAGAATAGCAAAAATTTGCCTAATTTTATCATTTCACACACTTCCTTTCGTGGATGATAGGCCTGCCATGAACTAGTAAGAGTGGGAAAGTCCGTGGTAGCTTTAAAGTGCTTTCCCTAATTACATTAGCTAGCTTGGCGTCTATATCCTCAGAGCCATACATACAAATGGCTATGTTCATATGGCTTTGTATATCCTTCTGTGAGAGTGCCCTCAACATCGTTGTGATTGATGTTTCCACACTTCCAAACTACAACTTTTCCCCTTTTTGGCGCACAGTCTGAGGAAAGGAAAACCCGTTTTGTTTTTCAGTTTTAAAAAGTGACGAATATTCTTTCAATTGATGGTCCTTTGCCTAATAAATCGAGCTGTAGTTTTAAATTGTAGAAGTAAAATATGTTAGAGTGCATTGTCTATTTTTTTAAGTGTAAGATAAACTGGTTCAGCCTAAATTGAATTTGCCATAGCACCAATATGACACAAAAATCACATTCGTACTGTGTCAACTTGGAGGTTTTTCCTATTCGCAAGTATGCCAAAAACGAGACAAACTACTACGCGAACACTGCGCTGTCTTTACCACTTGTTCTGTGATTCGGTTTTGAAAATCACTCCAAGTTGGGAAAAATATGAGACAGAAAATTCAAAACGAAAATTCTGTAAGTCAAATGTTATCACTCCGCTTCGTTAAAAATAGCCTAGTTGTAAGTCTGAGTTAGGCTATGAAAAATAAATCATAAAATTGTGAGTTTGTGCTGTTCAGTCCCAGTCTAATGCCATTTGGACACAAGATAATACTCATTCGTATGCACAAACTATGGTGTGTATATATATATATATATATATATATATTTATATATATATATATATATATATATATATATATATATATATATATATATATATATATATATATAGGTCGAGGTTGGTAGATCGAAGTTAGAATGTGTAGGTCGAAAGATAAATAGTAGTACATTCGATTCTTGAATTCAAGATCGAATGTACTACTATTTATCTTTCGACCTATATATATATATATATATATATATATATATATATATATATATATATATATATATATGTATAAATATATATATATATATATATATATATATTTATATAAACTGAAGAATATTGGGTAGCGGATACAGTAACATAATTTACCGCCGGACATAATTTATCCGCTATCCACCATTCTTCAGTTTCAATACTAAAATGTCCCAACGTCACACAAATACTACCGTTTATATATATATATATATATATATATATATATATTTCTCTAATTCGGCACTTAGGGGGAAAGTTGTTGTTGAAAAGTCGACCTTAAGGGGAAAAAATTTTCGGGTGAAATATAAGTTTCGCCTTAACGTTTCCACACACTTTTCCTATAGGAATACGTAAACTTACAAGGGCGCCCTCTTAGATTTACAAACTAGATGCCATTACTTCAAAGTTGTCAAATTTACGGACACCTAGCTGTTAACACGAACGGATGGCTGCCCATTGAAATAACGTTAATTATATTTTTGGACGTTAGGGCGAATTTATTTCTTATGTATTTTATTATCTTTTTTCGCCCTATGTACAAGCAGAAATAACAATTTCCCCTTAAGGTGGGATTTAGAGTTATATATATATATATATATATATATATATATATATATATATATATATATATATATATATATATATATATATATATTTAAACCAAACATTCCCCCTGGTTCCCCGCAGGACGTCATCCCTGGACCCCACTACATCGGGAGATTGCGTACTGTTCCCTCCTCCCGATAAGATTCTGGTCATGCATCTTAAACGGTAGATTTTTACCTGGACATAAGATCCTTTCCCCCCTAAGGAGTGATTCAAAGTACGTCATTGATGACTTAAAGGTGATCCCTCCTCCAAATGCTGTTATGGGACCCAAAATGTCTTTGGCTTATTCTGAAGGAAACAGTCATGTTTCCTACATGCAAATGGCATATGTTGTAAATCCTTCACACTGTTATACAGCACAAATTAGTGGAAAGCAGTGTAAGAGAAGTTTTACTTCAGTGTAAAGTTGATTTGTTCGTTCTTAAAGGTATGGTGACATTCTAGGAAAAGGGCCTGATTATTCTTGACAGTTACAAAGTAAGATTTCTATAGGAAAGATCAGTTGGAATTATTCTAATATCTTTTACCGTTGTCAAGATGTACCTCTTCAAAGTTTGAAGGTTTCTGAAGTAATTCATTACCTATGCATAAAATAATGATGTGTAGCGTTGCACAGTGTTGCATTTCTTTATTTGATCCTATGTTAATTATCTCTCAACTACTCGCATAGTTCACAGTCTGGTGGGTGATACTAATATTTTTCAAGAATACACTTTTAATTCCCAAATAAAACCCTCAAGACATACTATTGTTACAACTGTCTTCAAAACGAACGTTACAGATACAAAGAACAGCATAAGCTACATTCGACAACACGAATTTGCATATTTAGCTCATGTTTTTTTCATGATAAAAGTGCAAACTAGAAATTTCCTTGCCAAATAATCACTCTTTGATGGATTTTGATGGGAGTTGTGGCTATTTTCTAAATTTTTAATGCGTTTTACACCAAATATCCAACTATGTCATTTTCATGTCACCAGACCTTTAATATACAAGTAAATTTTACCAAGCACGTGACTTGGATTCGAATTTGGTCTCGGAGAGGGAGAGGGGGACTCGGCTACAGCAAGAGTGATAATGTAAATCGAGGTTACAACCAATACCTATAGACGAAAAAATAATTGTCCATCAATAAAGGTTTTATGGATTATGCCTCCTGAAATAAAATAATTTATAATTAATAGATGGGAACACTTGCAATAGTGGACATTTGTGTGAAAAATAGTGGGTAAAGGGCACATGAAGCTAGGGTTACTGTGTGAAAATATGAAAGTCTATTAGAGCATCTCCAAAAGGTGTGAAATATATCCCCAATTTCCTCCCTCCAAATTCTTTTTACTTGTTCTCTACAGCCTCCAGAAGTTTTTTGTCTGTACGGAGGTCATATATTTACGATCCCCTTCACGTAGATACTTCTTGCAAGGAAGGGCTTCTGTTGCAACATCTGTTAAACTTAGGCCAAAGGAAGTATCCCCTGGCAAATCAATGCGGTCTTCGGAAAATTTAAGAAAAGCGACAAATATTTTCGCTGTGGTGGATTGAGGAAACGTAACCCAAATTTAACCTTCCTGGCTTAATGTGTTCGAAGTTAAGGGTAAAAAGTTAGATATTTGTGGTTTATACCTTGCGGATATTTCTTGCAATATTTTTAAGGCATTACAAAGGTGTGACGTCATGAAAAGAGAGAGATAGCATACCATCGACATAACCACATGTCGTTCATGGTTACATGGGTCTCTTAGGGCTTTTGAAGGGACATTTGTGTAGATATATCACTAGATTCTTGGTCTCGGCACTGTAGGCTGTGACATCCTTCATTGGGAAATGCATTAACAATATTTTGGTGGCACAGTGCAAATATGTTTACCCCCCCCCCCATTAATGGAACAGGGTCAACGGCGTAGAGCCTGGCGACGAAGGAGGAAAGTATAAAAAAGGAAGGAGAAAGGAGTTTACTGTTTGCTGTCATTGTGCAGAGTAGTGGTAGGGGAGGGGGTGATTTAATGGGACGGATTTAGGCTCCTTATTCTTTTGACCTTTGACAAGGAAAACATATCTAAAGACATGGTACCGGCTTCCTAGGACTAAACCTCTAAATAAATGTAACATGAATTTCAGGTAACAAGTCCTTGTTCCGACGACAGTCCTGTACTCCGAACTTGGTTTTGGAGGGAGGCATACCACGACAGCGACACCGCCGGACCGCAAATCTCCCTCCCAATTGAGTTGGGTCTATGGCCTGCCTCAGCCAGTTTGTTAGTAATAAGGGTGACAAGTCAGGGGGTAGGGAGTCATATTGGAACACTTTCTCAAGAAACAGGTGATTTTTGGCAAACTTTTTTGGCAGTTAAGTCATGAGGGTGGCACTCCCACGACCACCCGGGACTACACACCTGCCCTGCAGGTGAACTAAGCTTCTACCATGGTCGCATCCATTTTAGATGAAAGCAGAGGTACATCCTTTCCAATATTACTTATTTTCGGGCACCAAGAAGTTTGTCATGACGTCAGAAAAACAGATTCCTTGTGGACAAGCGGTTTCAGGGGTGAAATGTATTTTTACAGAGCGAAATATGTCCAAGAGATAGTACCTTTTCTTTTTTAAACTTTTCTGGTGAGGGAATTTTCTCGAGCAGGGGGCCGTTTTACCCCTCCCCTCCTCCGGCAACTAGTCTGTTGAGCTATGACTGGAACACACAAAATGACAGGATAAGTGGGTAACACCCACGCCCGAGAAGGTGAAAACCCTTCCTAGGCCGGTAGTATATACTTCGGTTTGAAGGCAGGGGTTATTTACCCGGTGTTTTTATTTCGTTAAACTAAACTATACCCCAACAAATTCCCCTCCCTCGATATAATGTGTGGGTTCCATGCTTTACTGATGGATCATTTCTGAAATTAAAGGTGCGCTTTGTTCCTATCATGCTGCACCTCGAAGCGAAAGGGCGCCGGTTCTCAGCCCTCTAGTATTCGTCATTTAAGTGCTTATATGCATTTAATGTAGGCCTATACACACTGTCAAGCATCACAGCTTACGTGCCGTGTCAGAGGCATCTTCAATTTTGTCTCCATGAATACACCGACTGCAGTGGCCAAGAGGTTAGAGCATCCGACTTGCAGCCGAAAGGTCTGGGGTTCAAATCCTAGACGGGTTATACCAAAGACTTTAAAAATGAAACCTACTGCCTTTGTGCTTGGTGCTCAGCGTAAGTAAAGGAGTAGGGAAAACAAGCCAGTGAGCCACAACTGGGAAAAAGGCCGTGGTCGTCTCGACTTGAACCAATTGGTTGGAAGCTGGGACGTTAAACCTCATCTAACTAACTCCATGAATACACCTCTGCTGAATTCCAGAAGTGAATGACTTTGGCTTTCCTGGAGAATGCCCGTCGTTTAAGAATTTCGAAAACGATTTGAGACAAGCAGGTTGTGAATGCACAAACTGCAATCGTCTGAAATATATGACTATATTTGATTCAAAATTTACCAGGCGTGGTTAAGATTGAAACAACTGGCCGGTTAATTTCTGGCCAAATTTATAGCAACAGTTGACAAGATTTGATTCCGTGCCCTATTGATAAGATTATTTTCAACTTTTAATGGAACGATTTAAGATGGATGTTTCTACAGGAAATTTACTTTTAATTATTTAAACTATTGCATGGATATTGTGGTATCTTTTGGTTATACTATTTGCATATCACCCCGTTTAATCTTTGTGATTAATACATTTTTATTTCACAGTGCATTTTTCTAGGAGTTCTTTGCACGTAAGTTACGCAACTGTAATCAGAAAGTATCTGATGGGAAGGGGAGGGGTAGGGGAGGGGGAGGGAAGGAGGATATTAAAAACCATTGCATGGACCTCTTAGATTGTCCGTTTCGTATTGTCCCTTCTTTTCAACCCTAAAGAAAACTTGAAAAATTATTTTCTGCCGAAAACAGTTACATAACTGCAACTCTTGGAAGTGAATAGCAGCAAATCCACAGTATATCCCCAAGGGAGACTTAAATTGTGTACAGTGTAGTAAATCTCATTTTTTCAACCCAACTGCATTCTGGGTAATTATGAAAGTGTGTTTTTCAGCAAACTGTTACAGTTTCACAGCATTTTTGGGAAAACGTATGGAATTATTGTTACGAAAGTAAAGTTTTAGGTCCATAAGGCCCTGTTTTTATTAATTTTTCACAATTGACATACTCTTTTCTCTGCAGCAGTGACCAGCTTTTGGTCTGGAAGTTTTCTAAAACAGGTGAAACTACTCTTTTCATGCACTTTGCGGGGATGGAACATCATTCTAGTGTCGGAAACTTCGTAATACGGCCCTTTGGTGTCTTCAGCAGGCATGGTCCAATAGATTACACCATTGGGATTTACTATTTCGGATCCCGTAATCTCGTAGGATGTTGTATTAAATACATAAATTTTCAACAAACTATTTTCCTGCGCGCTTAGCGCGCACGTGTGTAACTTTCTCATGTCATTGTCAGGAACCTTCTTTTTATTCCCTGTCTTTCATCCACGCTTAGTTTCAACCGATAAAATCAGCCTGCTGTTGGTTTAAATCTTGGTTGTTATTGACTTGTGAACACTCACCCAAGGCTATTTGCCAGTCGGAAAAAGAGATTTGTGCTCATTCAGAGCCGCTAATTAGCATCTCATACTGTGGTATTGAAGGGGGTAATCAGGGCCATATGACCTGTTCCATGTGTTTTAGTAGTGCACAGAAAAGGCGCGTTTGAATTTGATGTAAACCCTTCAATGCGCATTCACTGTGGGCTCACCTAGCATTGCTATATACCTGCGGTGGGATGGTTTTATGAAAACTTTCATTGCTCTACAGTGCGATGCTGCATTTAGTCTCAGTCCAGTCGTTGTGCGTCTTAGCTATCAATATTTTCAGTTAGAAACGTGAATTTCAGAAGGAAGGTCGATATAATATACGCAACAAAAGATTAAACCAATTTTCAGAAAAGAAAACTACCGAAGTGTTTTTACTTTTTCTAGGGAACGTTTTGAAGCACTTGAGAAGATTAGTAAGTGGATCAGGTCAGTGAGGTCATCCCTTTCAATGTGCGCTTAATATCGACCCCTCTTTTACATTGATGCCCTTCGTCTAGTTCTGTATAGGGCATGTAAGGTTGAACCTCAGCAAAATGTAGGAATTTCAAGTAGAGCAATGTTAAACTTAAATACGACCCCACGAAACCCCAAACCGCATTCTTATATTTAGTTTGGTTGTCGGAATTCAGTCGTTCTTATGCCTCAATATCAGAGATTCCATTTTCTGAAAATGCCGACTTGCGACAAGTTTACTATGGCGTGATAGGTTGACATCGTTTATCAGTTATATGTTATGATTCACTTTCTTTTTTGCACGCAATTACATCACTGACCTCTTAAAAATGACTTGTGGCATACACATACTGGGGACTTTAGTTTCAGAACTGATGGTATCTGAGTATGGAAGCATATCTTACACAATAAATGATAAATATCAAAACAACCCCCATGAAGTCCCCGTGCAATGATAATAACATCATAATGACTTGTTGTAAGTCGTTTACAATGTCGCAGTGTTTGATTTTATTAGGGAGATACTGATTAGCTTTTTGTTGTGTCATACTAAATGTTTTATTTGTCTTCCTTTTCACCAGGAGGACACGAAATCATGTATTTCTTATTCCTTGTGTCTTTTGGGGTGATTTTCAAGTTTGTCCCTGCAATAGAGTTAGCTCTGGGGCCATTTTATGGGACGGATAAAGGTAGCGTGCAACAACCTTCTTCTCAACGCTTTCATCATTCCCGATAATAAATAAAAGAGGAAATAGATTTGAACTGTACTGGGAGTTCTGCTTTTGCCTTGTCATTGTAGCTCACGATACCAATCCTTATAAAGGGGAATCCCCTACAAGTAAAGGACGTCGTATTGTTTTCAAACAGGAATGAGACCCATGGACAGTCTGTGAGTTAGAAGTCGTCTCACATGTATCTTAGATTGCGTATGCCTAGGGGCCGTCACCAGTGACCATCGTCCTATAAGGAAGTGACTTGCGAAATCTGAATGAGTTGGCCTCATAGAAATGAAACGGTAACATATGTCATACACTATAGTCGACCAGATTCACAAACAGGACATCGAAACTTCACAAATCAACAACCCAGTGCAACTTGTATTCACTCGTTTACCCCCTCCCTTATTCCTCTATCCCTCCCCCTTCTCCGACCTTCTCGTCCCCATCCTTGCTCTTTCTAAACGGGTGCACAAGGTGATCGGGGTTTAATAATTCATATTATGTATAAGAAAAGTCATTATCCATATTCCGCTAAGAAGTTGCCAACAACTCCCTCCTCTCCTAGAAACCCTCCCTCCCTTCATTCCATTTCATCACGAATTTTGTGTTACTTTGTGCATGACAAAATGAAGAGACTAATGTCATATTTTTGAAGGATAAAACCACCCGTTCTATTGCTGCTTCTGTGCAGTCTGTTGCAATTATTTCACTCCGCGGAGAAATACTTATCTTGGACGGATCCCAGGATTTGACAGACGGGGTGTTCCGGGCCTCCCTTATTTGGAAAGGTGTCAGTATTATGCTTTGCGTTACCTGCCTTTTTGAGTAGAATGGAGGGGCCAGGGAGGGGGTTTAAGGTTCTATAACGTGTCTGCTTTGATTGAATAGGGTCCCATATCTTAGGGATGCACCATATGGTACCCTTCGTCCGACGGGGGAGTGGCGGTCGCACCCCGAACTAAGTGGAAGCTCCTCCAACAGCTTGAGCTAATGTTTCAAAATAAGTTTGCTGCCACTGCTTATTGCCTTACGGGCTATACATGCGCAATGCATTACATAAATGGCTTCCAAACGCCTTTCATGGTGAGCATTATGTTTCCCCCTCCCCAACCGTGGGGTGGGGAGGAGGGAACCTTTACCTTCCTTTACTAATGTATTCTCGACAAGGACGCATAATCTCAATAAAGTAGATTTGTTTAATGGTATTGCACTCTTCACTTTTTTGGGGGAAGAGGGGGTACTGAACGCAACTAGGGGCAATTCTGGTTTTCAAATTCGCCGAGAGCAACTTGATACTTCACTTTGGGGAATAACATCGATGTTACATCTGATTGCTTAGTCGTCAGGCCGATATTAGCCCAATCATGTTGTGTAGACTAGAATTTTGAGCTTACGATAATGAGGATCAAAAATACAATAATTTCACCGATATTCAATACAATAACAGACATCTAGATGTTGAACTGCATATTTTAAAAAAGAACAATGTTTTGGATAGAATGAAGCTATTACAGAATTATTTCATTTAGACCTTAGGAAATTTTGTTGACATCGAATTGAATGTTTTATATCTATTATTTTGTAATGTACAATGATTTACAGTTTATATCGTGAATTGTGAAAACTATTAAATACAGTTGGATAAAAAAAAAAAAAAAAAAAAAAAAATACAATAACAGACATGTTTGTAAATACAATCACAGAAATGTTTGTTGAATACCTGACCAGATACCAGAAAAGGTCAACTTTGGTGACAAAATAATTTAAGTTAAATTACATCTGTTGACATGTATTTATAATCATTGGTGATCAAATTTTTAAGTATTATTGTCTAGGGGTGTTTGTATGGTGGATTATACCCTCAATGAATTTTTAGGTTTCGACCCCACGAAGCCCGACATTTGCTCGACGACCTATTTTGATTGCGATGGCTGATTTGGTAACGGACGCATGACACCCAGACCTGATTTGGGGGAAAAAGAACATGCTATAAACTTAATACTTTTATCGGTTTTGGACCCAAAAGGCAAAATAGGGGTCATGAATCCTGCCGACAGATAGCAAAAAGCGAATATGTAGGGCGAACATCAGACAACGAAATAACGCTCTCTGAATTCCTGTAATACCGATCAGTATACTAGTGTTCTGGGGGAACATTACAATTTTCAGCATTACGGTATGTTATGTGAAGCCTATTTAGTACAACTTGGCGGTGACAGCTATACCGATATAGGCTAATCGGTATACCGCGGTACTTGAGTTCGGCGTGACCTTCAAGTCTAGACTTCTCACGGTATCGGCCTTTACTTTTCAAGATAACCTATAAACGATGAAGTCTGTTATAGTAATTAAGTCATCAAGGATGTAGGTCTCTCTTCCAGGCACTTCGTATTCACAGGCAGCCAAGGAAAACATATGACGTACACTATACACGTGCCGATTACTCCCATGCCACATAACTTGCCAATACATAATGAAACTATACGTGTCTGTACTTGCCAGGCAAGTAGGCTACTAATAGAACGCATTTAACGAAGGTATTAAGAGAGTAAGCTAGAGCTCTGAATGTTTAAATAAATATATAAAATTAGATAAAATGTAATCACGGTGCCGTCGGAATTTTTCTTGGATTGAAGGAGGCGGGGACCGACTCATTCAATTCCAGAATGTTAGCATTCTCTAAGGTAATTGTGGACGCTTTTAGACAATCCTTCAAACTGAAATTATTGAGGCGGGAGGGGTGTAGCCCAAAGCCCTTCCGCACAGGTTCCGACGCTCTAAAGCAGAACGAAAACAAATGTGTAACAATGTGAATTATTCTCCATACACGGAGTAGGCGTAAGTTTCAGCTACGGATGGACAGATGGTTAAACTGCGTGGGTGTTTCCTAATATATAATTACCCCGCATTTAGAGAGTTGTTGTCCAAACGTGAATCCAGGTGATATCTAATGGCCTTGCTTAATGACAGCAAAATTTGTGATGATTGAAAGATTGTGTCCACTCACATATCTCTGACATCCGTCGAATCGTGGATAAAAGGGCAATTCTGGTCATCCCAGACAGTTCCAATTCTCCAAAATACACTGTAAAAAATTTCTGTAAATTTACAGAAATTTTTACGGTAATTTTATGTTTTTGCTCTATTATGTAAGTATACTGTTATTTAGCTAACAAACATGTTTTTTAATGTAATAAATCAGTTAAATAACATTTAGGCTCTGTTTTGTTTCAATTACAAACATTTTCAGTTTTTAAAACATACCGTTCTCTAAAATATCTGTAAATTTACAGGTTTACTACATATGTTAAAATTGATCTTAAATGGGCAGAGTTTATTTTTGTCAATATTTTTCTTTTACAATGATTGCTACCTCATTGCTTGATGTTTTTTTGATTGTTTTTTATCAGGAACTGAGTAACTAACTATTTGCTTTGCTTGTATAGTTAACAACTGATGTATTGGTAGTGTTGCAATATTTATTTCATAGACAATTATTATATTACTTAGAAATTCAGTAATGTTCCGGTATATGAGATACTTTTACAGAAACATCATTGTAATAAAACAGAAATGCCAGATGTAGGCAACTGTTTTTTCGGCCTTAAGACTACGATCATTAAGTCTAAAGGCCGAGAGATTGGTCACATTACCTACATTGGGACAATGTGTGAATCGTAAGGAAATTGAGTTTAATATTGAAATAAAGTCCACATAATTGTTCCAGGTTCACTTGTAATCTCTATTAACTTTAACATAAAAAGTCTGTAAATTTTACACAAAAAAGTCATAAAATTAAACAGAACATTTCAGTAATTTGGTTTTACAGAAATTGTTTGGAAACTCTATTACCAGAGAATTTCTGTAAATTAACAGATTTATTTTTAACAGTGTATGCAACTGGTAGATACCCATAACTGTATAAAGCTCCTCCTTGTACAGACACAAACCTATTTTATATTGCTTAAGGCCACGTCCTGTTGAGCATACAAGGCTATAATGAGTAATCCAAGCACTCTCTGCATTGTGTGGAATGTGAACTACTCTGTATATTTTGAATTTTCAAACTTTGATGTAAATTAAAGAGCAGCCACCAACTGAGAATTTTGATACCTCCACACTAAAATCATGATGAGTGTTTTTCTTTAAGTCACAGTGTCAAGTGATATCGTTAAGAAGTCCTCATTAACGTTAAACAGGAGATCTCGAGGCAAAGCTCTAGACAAAATCTGCACCGGGACCGATTTTTGTGGTCGCGGAGGACTCGTGCCCGCTGGTCTCGAAAATTTAGCCTATGCCTGAAAGAGGCCGATCTAAGCTTAGCAATTTGCAAAAGATCCCAAGCAAACCTGCATAATTTTCCTGCAAGAATCATTTCAAGTTGCAACTGCTTAATGTGTCTCAACAATTCTGTTGTACGGTATGTATAATAAACACACTTGCTCAATGGTGGATTTGTTTGTACAATATATTGATAACTTAAAGGCAGTATGCAGTCACCCCAATCAGAGTGAGTGTACCCTGTCACTCTAGTTCATGATTGGCCTATTTTGATCATGTGACAATATTTTTGTTGATGAATTGTGAAATTCAAGGAGAATTTCTCCTTGCTTTACCTATTGTTTGTAATAGTTATGTTCAAAACATCTTCAGAGGTGTTTGTAATGCAATAAGAGGAGATTTGCAAGAGTTTGCTGATTTTTCAAAGAAAATTTTGGGGCGACTGCCTATTGCCTTTAAGTCTGGTGATCGCTTGTACGAACTCTAAGAGTGACCGGAAAAACCCCTTCTCCCCATGGCGGTAGGGGTCGGGGTTGCTGGGGCTGCCGCCCCCAAATGTCAGAAATCTGACTAAATCGGGTAGATATTTTGTCTCAGTCGGGCGGAAAATTGGGCAGTTAAATTAGGTCTGGAGTCGGGCAAAAATCACCGCACTCCCTGAGAAAAACAGTCCCGTACTGCCATGCTCCTCCCCTCCCAGACATTTCCAACTCGGATAATATCCTACAATACCCACCCATTACAGTTACCCCGTAGACACCTTTCCTCCACCAGAAAATTTAGAATTGTCCCTTAGTGGGAATTGTCTGGGGGGGGGGGGATTCTCGGAAACCATTTTAATAGCGTTCATTTTGTGCGCAATACAAGGGCGAGAGAATACAACGTTTCCCATGCGGGCAAAAGTATACAGAGCCACACATGATCAGGTTAGAGGTACAAGTCAGAGATTGAAACGTTCGGCTGTTAAAAGAATCTTACGGGGACAAAATATAAAAGTTCCATAGTTTCATTTTATATATCAATAGCTTGTTGCGCTAGAAAGTTGTAAAATTTTTAAACAAATATTTACTACACAGCAGTGCATTGCATGATGGAAAATCTGTGATGTCATACAGGCAGACTGGTGGAATACACTTTTTGTTTCTCTTTATAACCTTGGCACATGTTAATGAAATGTATTCATGCTATATAGGTTGCAGCCGATGCTAATAATAGTTTAAGTTCAATTTACAATGGATGTTATCTAAACATTTCACTAGTGTCAACTTTCAAGGTCACATAAGCATTTTCATTTTAAAGAAAAACAAAACATTTTGCAGCAATGTGGCGGGATTACATAATATTTGTAACCATGTAGCAACTGGAAATTTCTCTTGACAAGAATAACTTATCCTCAAATAGGAATACTTTGAGTTACGCATATGACATGGATGTGGCGTTTAAAAGGGGTGTTGAGAAATGAACTTTTTGCTTCATTTAGAATACTTCCAAATTGTCACTGGAATATCCCTCTAAACCTCGCCACCCTGGGGTCAAGGTATTTGCTATTTGAGATCAGGCTGAGGATTTCGCTTACAGAAGGATGTAACAAGCCAGTGAGCCACAACTGGAAAAAGGTCGTGGCCGGCTCGACTTGAACCAATAGGTTGAAAACTGGGCCGTAAAACTCCATCTAACTAACTAACTACATGTATCACGCGGGTTTTTTTTTTTTGAAAAAAAAAAATAATAATCGCTGGCTAGCTACCCTACCTAGTAGAAACGTGGTTAAGGAACTTTACGGAAGGTGTCTCGAGTCCAAGAAGAGTCCGTTCTGCTAAGCAGAGATCCGTGCGAAGCCATGAGCACGAGATCTCAAGAAAGGACGTTTTGTGTGCAACTTACAGATGTTGGGAAAAGCTATTTCTTGCAACAATATAGAAGAAATTTTGTCAACAGTTTTTCATACGCTATCTGCACCAACAGATGGTGACGTTCTTCAATAGTGTCGGTATCCCTTACCACCATTGGCCAAAAGCGATCTACGTCAATGCATATATCACATACCAATAGAATGTATGAGTCTGAAAAACATCTTTTTGAAAAGTCCCAGAAACCTAAAGCTAAAGACAAAAGTTAAACGAGGCTGGCCTTATGTTCTTAGAAGAGATATCAAACTGAAGCTGATGCAACTCTAAGCAGACAGTTCCGATTCTCCCAACTAAGTTACTTCTCGCTCCTCCCAAAAATGTACAAATATTCTCCTTGTGCAGACACAAACCTATTTTATTGCTTCAGGCCATGTCCTGGTGAGCACACAAGGCTATAATGTGTAATCTGAACACTCTCCCTGGATTGTGTGGAATGTGAGCTACATTGCATCTTTTGAATTTTCAGACCTTGATATCAATCAAAACGCAGCCACCAACTGAGCATTTTGATATGCCCACATCAAAAATATCCCTTGGGGTGATGAGTGTCTCTCTTTAAACTGATCTGCTTCGGTGCTAGACTGGCTGACAAGAACATAATTATAAAAGTGATCGTAGCAGAACGGCTGTAAAAGTCATTATTTACAGACCTGATTTATATTTAACATGAACTGGGCAACTGCAAAACAATTTAGCAGGAAGGCATTCAGCGTAGGCCTGCAGGTTTGTACACCTGTACAACGAGGTACGTGTGTCTGTACCTCACAGCGGACTAAAATATTCGTCCACTTTATATTTAAAACTGCGACTCTAGGCGGTAGCTTCGTGAAGCGTAGACCACAAAGAGCCGTTGCGCAGTCAACTGTTTCTCCTCGACTTGATGTCTCCCTGACCTTGGATAATCGGTCATCTGAGGCGAGAACTATTTCCGTAAAAACGTGCTATTTAACATTTGTATCTCTATTATAACTTCCCTGTGCTGAAACGTTAAAACATGATCCACAGGCTGTATTGTCATAGTAAACGATCGCCACGTTTTCTGCCTGCTGTAGCAGTGATTTACGCTAATACTTGATCACGACTGTTCCCTACAGGCGCGGATCCAGAAATTTTGAGGGGGGGGGGGGGCAAGATGGAAAATCTCATGTGCACCGAAGGTGCACCACGAGCGCGAAGCTCGAGTTCCTACGCGTGGGGTCCAGGGGCCCGCGTTAGGGCCCCTGGCGGGGTCCAGGGGAGGAGCTAGCCCCCGTGGGGTTCCAGGGGGCGAAGCCCCCGAAAGCTCTCGCAATAATGCATTTAATTAAGAGCACAGAAATCGGCTCCAGTTCGTATGTCAGTGAGATTTTATACCTTTTCATGTTGCATGGAATTTGATGTGTATGGCTCAGTATAAGTTACTATATGTACCTGCAGAAGTTCCGGAGAATCTAAGTTATCTTAAAATTTACACGCCAACATTATAAGCCCGTGTAGGTAGCTTGAAATGAGTTTTGCTATAATGTGTTTTTTATTTTCGTTATACGGTATTCGGGTATAGGACGTCAGATGAAGCAATTGCGCGCGAAGCGCGCCGAAAATTTCAATTTACATTTAAAATCATTGCTATGACTAACTGTGTCAATTCCCTTTATGTTTGTCTATCAATTAGAAGGTGGGTTCGATACTAAGTTTTCAGTTCTCATAAGAAGAGGGTGAAAAAATGAATATCAGTTCCTTTACATCCTTACAGTACAATGCTGGCTCCTCTGAAATCACGTTCATACACAGGAATAATTGGCTTATGGTAGAACCCCACCGATGAGTAATGCGAATACGTTTGGGACCTTATTGATAGTAACAGGAGCAATTCAAGGCTAAAAGTGCGCAGATCAAGCGAAAATCAAGAAATATTGAGAAAACTTTGCAAAAATTGTGAAAGATTTCAAATGATTTTTGGTAAAAAGTGATAAAAGTAAATCCATAACTAAAACGTACCTCTCTCCGTAAGCGTAAACAATTGCGCGCGGAACTCGCCGCAAATTGTCGGTATAGAGCCTCCCGGGAGATCTGCTTTAATTGTACACTGAAAAAGGGGACCAACAGGACTCTCACAACCTGACATCCATATGGGAGGAGAGATGACATATCACGTTGTTTATGGATTTCTGAAGAGTATACCCTTCAGAAATCTATGACCGATGGTTCCGGCGGGAGTTGGTGATTGGGGAAACGCAGATAACTGCTAAACCGTGCCTTTTTAGGCAGTGGGATTTTGTATAAGCTAGAGTGGGAGAGCAAGAGTAGGAGAGCCTTTTCTTGTTAGTACATGAGTGTGCAGTCCCAGGGAGGGGTTTGCCCTCCCGTTTGAGAAATTTTTGTTAATTTCAGGGGGCCTATATGCAAAATGTTGGTATCTTTGGGTCATTCTAAAGTGATTGTATGTTTAAAAAATGTCCACAATTTAGTGAATTCTAACTTTTGATGGCGTGAAAAAGGGGACGTTATATTGTCTTCAAACCCCTTTAAGTCCCAGGAAAAATCATGAGGGTGGATCCATATCCAAAAGTGGGGGTGGGGGGCTTTTCACATTTGTGAATCGTCGTCCTGATGGAAGAAGCAGTGGTGGTAGCCAGAATTTGCGTCACGGGAAGACAACAAGTTTTGTGATCGTCGGCATGGGGGAGGGGTCTAAGGAAAATTTTTCAAGAACTGAATGCCCTCAAATGGGATTGGTGCGACAAAAGTGTAGGATTTTCAGGTCATTTTTCCTCTAAAAATTTCGTTTTTCTGGGCATAATTGCAGTCTGTTTTATTATTTTTGAAAAAGTGAGGGGGACTTTTTGACGATGTCCCTTCTTCCAAACAAGTGAGGGGGACGCGTCCCCCCGTCCCCCATGATCCACTTCCATGGGAAAATTGTACACGCAATTATACCTGCGTGGAGTCCACAGAAACATTCTAGGACTATAATTAAATGTTTCCTTTACATTTTGAAAGGATATCCAAGGTTGACAGAGAACAGTATAGAGCCTCCCGGGAGCTCTAAATTAGTTACAGTTGTTACAAGACGACCCGTCAGGAACACCGGATTGAATCCATCGACGAGCGAATGGAAAGTTCCAGAGACGTCCAACTTCAACGCAGCCTTTCTAGAATTGTCTAGAAGAGAGAACTGTTTACGCGGCCTGACGACACTTCTACACTGTTTACTACCGTGCATTAAGGAACGTTCTCGTAATTGCTGGACTGTGTACACTAGAAGTTTCTGTTAAATTCTGGAGAGTTCTCGAATAAAAGCCTAGCATATAAAAGGCAGTTCAACAGTTGTTGTGGCGGAGAGAGACATTGAGAGATACCCTAATACTAACTTCATCGAGAGACATCAACGAGACCAGACTATCATACTGCTGAGATATCATAAGCCAGCCACTGACAAATTGCCTTACGCCGTTTCTACGCTGTGTATTGAGATTGTTATCATCCATCATCGCTAGCCTTGTCGTTATTCGCTCGTGGAACCAGTTCCTACGCTACAGCACGCTGCAGGTCTACCACTGTGCCATCGTCAACGTGCATGCACTACCAGCCCTTGGACCAGACCAGGCAAATATTGAGTAAAGGATTGTGAGTAAGTCTAATTAATTATTGTAAATTTAAGTAAGATAAGGAGATTGTAAATAATCATTAAGTTGTTGAATTTTAATCTCGTTCTTCTGTGATCTTTCGCTGTTATTGGTTTGACTCGCGACCACAAGCCGTAACAGAATTGGTGGCCTAACATCCGGGAACGAAAAGTACTAGAAAATTCGAGAAATTCTGTTGTAAATCGTAAACAACTTCAAAATGCCATTCAACTTAGATAAATTCGTGGCTAGTCCCTCAGTCGAGGAACTAGATTCATTAAAGAAGTCTGAGATTGTAAAGGTCGCAAAATATTATGGCATTGAATTTCAGCCTTTAATGCGGAAAGACGAGATTAAAAGATATGTTCTAGAATATCTAGTGGATGAAAGTATCCTGCCTATTACAGTATTGGAAACAGCTATCACTGTGCCAACTGACAACACATTTGAATTGAAAAGGCTTGAAATAGAAATGAATAAGGAGATTAAATTAAAAGAAATGGAAAGAGAAAGGGAAAGAGAGGAAAGAGAAATGCAAAAGGTAAAAGAGGAAAGAGAAATGCAAATGCAAATGCAAAAGGAAAAAGAGGAAAGAGAAATGCAAATGCAAATGCAAAGGGAAAAAGAGGCAAGAGAACATGAATTTAGGTTGAAGCAACTAGAGTTAGGGGTCATAAAAGGCTCAGACCCTAAAATAGGCTTGGATACTGGGGATTATTCGATGTTTCTAAGCACGTAAAATTTGTCCCCAAATTTCAGGAGGATAATGTGGAGAAATTCTTTAACCATTTTGAAAAGCTGGGTGAGCAACTAAAGTGGCCAAGAGATAAATGGTCCATACTCATCCAGAGTAATTTCACAGGCAAGGCTCAAGAAGTGTATTCCGCTCTGTCAATAGAGGACAGCATGGATTATGATAAGGTTAAAAAGGCCATATTACAAGCCTATGAATTGGTGCCCGAAGCTTATCGCCAAAAATTTAGAAAGTATCGTAAGGCGGATACACAAACATACGTAGAGTTTGCTTATCAAAAAGAAAGGCATTTCGACAGATGGTGTGCTTCCAAAAAGGTCTCCACATTTGACACTTTAAGACAACTGATGCTGGTCGAGGAATTCAAACGGTGTGTGAATGATGACATTAAGACTCACCTTGAGGAAAATAAGGCTGACGACTTAAAGGAAGTGGCAAATTTGGCTGATCAGTATGCACTTACCCATAAGTTTGGTAAAGTGGGTCAGACTCAAAACAAGGGTCAGTTTAGTAAGCCAAATAAGAAATATGGCAATAGTAGTGGCACAACAGGTAACAGTGGATCTCAGTCTGGTTCTATCTCTCCAACAAATTCTGGTAAAAAACAACCAGATTCGAGTCGTCACAAGAACGACCAGGTCAGCTCAAACAAAGCTGCCTTTAAAGACATAAGCTGTGGTTTCTGTCACAAAAAGGGCCACACAATGGCAAATTGCTTCACATTGGCAAAATTAAAGGAGACTGAAACAGCCTCCAATGCCTTAGCCAATGCAGAGAATTCTTCTGAGGTAGTCGTGACTTTACGGCCTAATTCTAAAGACCAAATTAAGGAAGAATACCTTCCATTCGTGTCTGAGGGGTTTATTTCCCTAGATGGGAATTCAGCTCATCCACCCGTCAAAATTAAAATTTTGCGTGATACAGGCGCAACTCAGTCGTTGCTTCTTGATGGAGTTTTGCCATTATCGGACTCTACTTCCACAGGGGCAAATGTACTAATTCAGGGGGTTGAGTGTGGATTTATTTCTGTCCCTCTTCACAAAATTAATTTGAAGTCAGACTTAGTTTCTGGGTCGGTCATAGTAGGGGTCAGACCTACTCTACCTGTAAAGGGGGTATCTCTGTTGCTAGGCAATGACCTAGCTGGTGGAAAGGTAGTAGCCAATGCAATTTTGACAGATAAACCATGTGACTATAACAACACAGAGCAATTAGAAAAGGAATTTCCAAATTTATTCCCTGCCTGTGCTGTCACTAGAGCTATGTCACAAAAGCTCGCTGTGGATGATAATCTTAAACATCCACCCTCCAAAAGTGAGGATACAGTTCCCAAAAGTGGAACAAGTAGGGAATCATGTAAGGATGATAATCTTGAACATCCACTCTCTAAAAATGAGGGTATGATTTCTGAAAATAAGGATGATAAACTTAATCATCCGCCCTCTAAAATTGAGGAATTAGTTCCTAAAAATGGAACAACTCTCCGAAAGGAGGAGTCAGAGTCTGGAAAAGATTCTAGTAAAAATGTTCATGAAAGTGAAGATTCTTGGTATGATCTCAGCCAATCTTTTATGACTAATCTTAATGATAGTCAGGATTGTGAGTCTCCTGGCCCCACACATAGTGAGGGGGTAGGACAGGAAAAATCAAAAATGTCTGACACACTCCACAGAGACCAGTTGTCAGTCCAACAACAACATGATGAAGAGCTTCAGCCATTAATAGCTGGTGCACTCACTGAGGATGAATCTAAAGACGTCCCAGTCTGCTTTTATTTGAAAAACAATATTTTGATGCGTAAATGGCGACCACCTGATGCACTATTAGATGAAGAGTGGAGAATTTACCATCAAATTGTGGTACCTAGGACTTATAGAAGGGAAATACTGACTATTGCTCATGAAATGCCATTTGCAGGGCACCTAGGAGTCAATAAGACTTACCACAGAATTCTAAATCACTTTTATTGGCCAAAACTTAAAAGTGATGTGGCCAAATTTTGTAAGACCTGTCACTCATGTCAAATGGTTGGGAAGCCGAATCAGAATATTCCGGCTGCACCCTTAAAGCCAATTCCTGCTTTTGAAGAGCCGTTTAGTAGAGTCATCATTGATTGTGTAGGTCCCCTACCTAAGAGTAGGGCAGGGCATCAGTATATATTAACCATTATGTGTGCTTCTACAAGGTTTCCAGAGGCAATACCTCTGAGGAATATTAAGGCTCGGACAGTCTTACAAGCTTTACTTAAATTTTTCACATTGTTTGGGTTGCCGAAAGAGATCCAATCAGATCAAGGGTCTAATTTCATGTCAACTGTATTCCAGCAGATGTTGTATGAGTTAGGCATAGACCAAATTAAGTCTTCGGCTTATCATCCGGAAAGCCAAGGGGCTTTAGAAAGGTTTCACCAAACATTGAAGAATATGTTAAAGACATATTGTCATGATAATGAGAGAGATTGGGATGAAGGCATTCCATTTGTAATGTTTGCTGCCAGGGAATCTATACAAGAGTCACTTGGGTTCAGTCCATTTGAACTTGTCTTTGGACACACAGTTCGTGGACCATTGAAATTGTTAAAGGAGAAGTGGTTATCAGAACCAGGTGAAGACATACATCTACTTGATTATGTATCCCGCTTTAAAGATCGTCTTCATGGAGCATGTGAACTTGCTCAGGAAAATCTGAGACACTCTCAGAAGAAAATGAAAGCGTGGTATGACAAGACCACTGTGAAAAGAGAGTTTAAACCTGGTGATAAGGTGCTAGTGTTTTTACCTGTTTCTGGTCAGCCACTTCAAGCTCGCTTTCAAGGACCTTATGTCATTGAGAGAAAAGTTAGTGACACAGATTACGTCATTTTGACACCTGACAAGCGTAAATCTAAAAGAGTATGTCATATTAATATGATGAAGAGATATTATGAAAGAGAAGATTGTGACATTTCTAAGGATGAAAGTGTACATGATGTAAATAGTAACACTAATGATACAGGTGATCAAGTGTGTATTATCAATGCTGATCATGAACTCAGTAATGATGAGATCAAGGCTAATAATGTTCCTGACATGTGTGTTAAGTTACAAAATTCTGATGTGTTGAAAAATCTTGACCAGAAATTAAGTCATCTGGATCACAAAGAAAAGTCAGAAATGAAATCATTAATCTATGAATATGCATGCTTGTTCTCAGATGATCCTACTAGGACAAATTTGATTGAACATGATGTTGATGTGGGAGATGCCACACCAATCAAGCAGCATCCTTACCGAGTTAACCCTAGAAAACGACAACATCTCAGGGATGAGGTTCGTTACATGTTGGACCATGACATTATAGAACCTAGTAATAGTGAATGGTCTTCCCCTTGTATATTGGTCCCCAAGCCAGACGGTGGGTACAGATTTTGTACTGATTACCGAAAGGTGAATGCAGTCACAAGAACGGATTCCTATCCGATACCCCGTATTGATGATTGTATTGATAGGATTGGGAAAGCTGCGTATGTGTCAAAGTTTGACTTACTAAAGGGGTACTGGGAGATACCACTCACTGAGAGGGCTCGGAAAATCTCGGCATTCGTGACGCCAGATGGGTTATTTCAGTATAAGGTTATGCCGTTTGGTATGAAAAATTCACAAATGACCTTTAAACGCTTAGTGAATAACCTTACGTCAAATTTAGAAAATTGTGAAGTATATATTGATGACCTTATTGTGTACAGCAACTCGTGGGATGAACATGTACAACATGTTAAGGCATTATTTGACAAACTTGCCAAAGCTAATTTGACTGTCAATTTGGTCAAAAGTGAGATTGCTTGTGCCCATGTGGTGTACTTAGGGCATGTGGTTGGTCAGGGTAAAGTTAGACCAATTAAGGCTAAAGTTGAGGGCATTGACAAATTCCCTGCCCCAACTGATAAAAGGCAGCTCATGCGCTTCCTAGGCATGGCTGGTTACTACAGACGTTTTTGTCCGAATTTCTCTGACATTGCTGCACCATTGACAAAATTATTAAAGAAAAATGAAAAGTTTGATTGGACAGATAATTGCCAAGCAGCATTTGAATTGTTGAAAAGGGCACTAATGAGTTCACCAGTGTTGATCGCTCCAGATTTTGAAAAACAATTTAAGTTGGCAGTGGATGCCAGTGACAATGGCATAGGAGCAGTTTTGCTTCAAGCTGATGAGCATGGTGTTGATCACCCTGTTTGTTATTATTCTAAGAAATTTGACAAACACCAGAAAAATTATTCAACAATTGAAAAAGAGACATTAGCTTTGATACTTGGTCTTCAACACTTTGATGTTTATTTGGGAACTACTAGTTTCCCTATCACTGTATACACTGATCATAACCCTTTGACATTTTTATCTAAGATGAAGAATAAGAATCAAAGATTGATGAGGTGGAGTTTATTTCTGCAATCATATAATGTAGATATTAAGCATATTAAAGGGAAAGACAATGTTGTACCAGACTCTTTGTCAAGAATTTGATTTGATGCAGTGTGTTGAAGATATCACTGTAAGTTTTGAAATTTTGTGTTAACTATGGCACAATGTGTATTGATGATGTTACTGTATTCATGTATCATCACCTTGCAAGACAAGTTGTATGTTATGATTATACCTTCCATTGAATATTGGACTACATAATATACATACTGTAGTTATTACTGTAACATTATACATTGTAAATATTGTAACTTAAGTTTTGTCCGAGACGTCCAAAACTTTTTCAAGGGGGGGGGAGTGTTACAAGACGACCCGTCAGGAACACCGGATTGAATCCATCGACGAGCGAATGGAAAGTTCCAGAGACGTCCAACTTCAACGCCATCTAGAATTGTCTAGAAGAGAGAACTGTTTACGCGGCCTGACGACACTTCTACACTGTTTACTACCGTGCATTAAGGAACGTTCTCTTAATTGCTGGACTGTGTACACTAGAAGTTTCTGTTAAATTCTGGAGAGTTCTCGAATAAAAGCCTAGCATATAAAAGGCAGTTCAACAGTTGTTGTGGCGGAGAGAGACATTGAGAGATACCCTAATACTAACTTCATCGAGAGACATCAACGAGACCAGACTATCATACTGCTGAGATATCATAAGCCAGCCACTGACAAATTGCCTTACGCCGTTTCTACGCTGTGTATTGAGATTGTTATCATCCATCATCGCTAGCCTTGTCGTTATTCGCTCGTGGAACCAGTTCCTACGCTACAGCACGCTGCAGGTCTACCACTGTGCCATCGTCAACGTGCATGCACTACCAGCCCTTGGACCAGACCAGGCAAATATTGAGTAAAGGATTGTGAGTAAGTCTAATTAATTATTGTAAATTTAAGTAAGATAAGGAGATTGTAAATAATCATTAAGTTGTTGAATTTTAATCTCGTTCTTCTGTGATCTTTCGCTGTTATTGGTTTGACTCGCGACCACAAGCCGTAACACAGTATATAAAAGAGGGACCAACGGGATTCTCACTACCCGAAATCCATATGGGAGGAGAAAAGATATATCACCTTCTTTTTAGGTATAGCAAGGGGATGGTGGACAGGCAAAATTCGTTTCAGAAAAGATTTCTGTCGTTATTGAACTTCGCGGTAAAATGTTTGGAAAATAAGCAATGGCAATTACGTACTTTCAATCGTTCAAATCATGTGCTAGACTAGATTAGTCAAAGATCCCATAATGATGAGAACCCTACAGAGAAGGAGATTTACTTTTAGAAAAATGTTTGCACTGGAATAATTTCTTGCGTCATAGCTTTGTCAATGGTATATGAAATCGGGTGTAAACCCTGTCGTATGCGCGCGAAGCACGCAGAAATTTTGAATAAAATATTAGTCCATGACAAAACCTGCATCGGACACGGTCACTTTCCCACCAACCTACGCTATTCAGAAACGGATCTTCTGACTGAGAATTCTTAAAAAGCACTTTTGCTCCTTTGTTCCCGCGTGAGTTGTTATCGAAAGCTATTGATAATGAGGACAACTCTGACACCATGGAGTCCAAGTAGTAGCTCCATGCTGACACATGCTTGACGCTAGCGGAGCGTGCGAAAATTTGGAATTTGTCAAGAATTTCCAAAACTTATGATAGTTGGAGAACAGTCTGTGAAAGAAAATGGCTAAAACAAATAAACCAATCATCAAAAATACATCTCACCCTACACCCTCCACAGAAATCTGTAGCTTTAACGACTTTTGGGACCATTTTAAACATTTTCAAGAATCGATGGGGGAGGAGGACATACGTCACCCATTGTCCACTGTGCCGACGCCACTGTCTGTAGCTTAAAAACCTTTTGTGTTCATTTTGAAACTTTTCAGACAGTTTCGAAATCGAAAAGGGTATGCACGCCGCTACTTTGCCAGCAACAGCTGGTGCCACTGTGCACAATAGCACGTCACCTGACAGCTTGTCTTCTGTATTCATTCTGCAAGGTCTGTATGGCGAAAACTTTGCCTCTCAGTCCCTCTAGATTACAAAAAATTTCACTCTTTAACACAAAATTGTTATTTAATTTCAGTGCAGCTAGCCGGGCCCATATCGCATATGTCACGGTGTTTACTTATTTAGATCTTAAGTCAAGGATCATTACTCAGCTATTCACCTGCTTTCGAACACTGTAGCTCTCCTTTCGTCGCCAACCACTTTGAAAGATATCTAAAGAAATAGTCCAGCTATAGCTCCACCCAACCCCTACAGAAATATATACTTTGAATACGATCTTAGACACTTTTATTCTTTTTTGCTCTTAATTTTTCTTTCTCCTGTTTTTTTTCTTTTTCTTCCTTTTTTTCTCCTTTCGTGGCGAGGGTGGGGGGGGGAGGCGCAGCCCCCCCTGGATCCGCGCTTGGTTTGCTGAACTCGGCAATCGTCTGTGTACACTAAAATATCATACCTACACATTCAATGCATTATGAACATAAGCGTAGGAAGTGGGGGCTGAGGGGGCTAAGCCCCCAGTCAAAAATGGGGTGGGCCATACTTCGGCCCCTTCCATTTAAAAACGAAAACCCCTTATTTGTGTCCTCTGTAAAAAAAAAAGCGTCAAAAATTTGGAGTAATTCGCCCAATATTACAGCATCAAATTGCTTCTAAGGACCCTCAAGTATTCAAAGCTTTCCCCTTAGACTCCCCCCCCCCCCTTCCACTGGCAGGACAGAGGTCCGAAACAATTTCCAGCCCCGAGAGAGAATAACTTCATACGCCTACGATTTTAAATGAAATGAAGTAGCCATATTTTGGGGAAACGGAGAAATGAATATATGATATTTGACAAGAAAACCTAAGACGTGGCTGAGGTTGATCAAACAACTCTCCTGAATTATAATTTCAACAAAGTTACCAAACGCTCTTAATTCAAAATATTAAAATTACGGACCAAATTTCGATCGAAATGTTCTGCCTGCTATATTTATTGAGAATAATCTTTTTTAATTCAATTTTCAATCTAAATTTGGAACGGTCCGTGATTCAAATGCATTAGATTCACTTTAAATCTAGAGACTTTCGAGAGAACTTTTACAACTGAGCGTCAGTGAAACCTGTTTGTGGCTGGCGGAAATACCAGTTGTAAAGTAAAGACAAAGGCTCGATTTGTCTTCAAATCGGCTTCCCTTCATATTTCAGGTAATAGGCATAGGCCTATATGACGTCAAGGAGACCGGCAACTATGTCAGTTATTCAGGATATAAGGGCAGGTTACGTCATCTTGGCCGATACGGTACGTCTTCTAATAATATTATTAGAGGCTGAATACATATTTCCTTGTTATTCATTACTACTACGTGGTGCAAGAAGAGGAAGACGATAAAATTAGCAACTGATTATGGACTGCTTACAACAACGTGGACTGGGTCCTGTCTATAGACCCTTTTCCAAATAGCAGTTACAAAGGATTGTGGGATAGAATTTTGGTACGCGTCGTTTTGTCAATGGCATTTTACTGTGTCCCAAACTCTGTCCCAAAATCCTTTGCAATTGTTACTTGGAAAAGGGTCTATGATGCAACTCCCTGGTGCACGTATATACCAATGCATACACGCACTTAACTATACAGGTAGTATTCTGCCGTCCAGAAAAAATAGGTGGCGCCAGGTGTGGAGGGAGGCGCCATACCCCCCGACGGGGAAGGCTGGCCACCGTCGGGGATCTTGAATTTCGTAGGGAAGCCTTAACTGGTCGGATGCGAGAAAGCATGTAAATCCGCGGTTGCGCCTTGACGGATTATTTGAATTTGCTCTCACGAAAGACAGATTCTTTAATGTAACTTACAATTTCCAATTTTCTTCAATAAAACCCCCAATTTTTCTTTAATAAGACCCTTAATTTTTACATTTTCTGTAATAAAAACCAAAAAGTTTCAAATTTTCTTTCAAATATTCAAAGTTTCTTCAATGAAAAACCAGTATTTTCTCCTCGCAAAGCTTGCCGAAAAATTCTGCATTCTCCGACCTTCCGGCAACCCGTCGCCTTTTGTCCATCATAGGGATCTTGCCCCCCCCCCCCGTCGGGCAAATCATGGATCACCCTTTGCCAGCCGTGACAACAATGACGTCACTCTGAATTATTTAGTAACAGGGAAAGAAGGGTTTGAATGGGTGAGGCTACGGTCAATGTTGCTTTCCATCCGTAGCTGCAACAAGTTCATGGTATATGCAGGTCCATTATCTGTGATGTACAATGGTACTTGATTTGTGACAGCTATATTCTCACTTATGTCACGTGACCAGATTAGCCTGTACTTACTAGAGTGGGTGTGAAGAATGTGCGGTGGGGAACACAAGAGAGGTTTTTCATGTGACGTCAGCGCGTTTCCATTTGGCATACTGGCCGTCACTACTCATGCGCAAAAGACGACTGGACCTTAGTTACAGTTGCTGTACAATGGACGCCTGGCCGTCAAAACAGAGAGACGCTTAGCGCAGTGACGTCGGTGAAAAACCTCTATAGACCCATTTTCAAATGGCAATTACAAAGGATTGTGGAATAGAGTTTTACTATGCACCGTTTTTGTCAATGGTATTGTACTGTGACAAAATACGACGCACATCAAAACTCTGTCCCACAATCTTGTGTAATTGCTGTTTTTAAAAGGGTCTATGGGACTAGGTGTTTTTATTTTCACTATTGACCACCAAACAGCACTGTCCGTTATTTGCCAACTTAGGCCCATAGTTAGGGGGCTATTTATCCCCTCAGTAAATTTGCCCCCCCCCCTGGAAAAATTTTGAGAACAAAACAGTCCAATACCGCCCGAAAAACATCTCCATGTCCCCCGTCCCCCAGGATATCTCTGCTCACTTCAGTATCTTGTCTAGCTACTGACCTGTGCCAACCTCTTTCAGTCTTTACATTAAGGTTGTGCACTATTTACCGCAGGTGAGTGAATTGCATATTATTTTTCTCACTTGGCTGTTTTCCTCCAAAGAGTTAAATGAGAATACTTATTTAATGGTTCCGCAACGAGCATTTCTGATCACGCTTTAAACGAAGACCTCATTGATAGGCAATGAACAACTATAATTGAAACAATAGATGTTAAAAAAAAAAACATTTGATGCATATTCGAAAATTTGAGGCGAATTTGAGGGGCTGAGCCTACCTCCTGACTATAGGATCCCCTGGAACTAGAAATTTTTCAATGCGTTTTACCATGTATTTCTTTGTTTTGTGTGACCATGAGAGTGAAGAGATAGATAACATTTAGCCCAGTCTCTTATTATGCACTCATTAATTTGTATAATTATGATCAAAATCCAAACTATAGGTGGGCAATGTACGGGGAGACGTTGGGGAAACGGGTAATCCGGGTTTGAGAAGGAAACTCCGATATCAGTTTACAAGTAGGGTACTTTTTGGGGGGAGGGCACCAGCAGAGGACGGTGAGAAGAGTCAGTGACAAAAATAACTTGAACATAGACCTATCACTGTCCCATGAGGCAAGCACCCCAAGTAGGGCGGGAAAAGGTTCCCGGACAATTTCTCGGGAGACAGTCGTCCGGTCACGATGTAAGCTACTCTGCATCCATGGCTGAACCCGGAAAAATGATACCATCCCTTAACCTGCATGTTAACCACCAATTAGATCCGCCCTAAAATTTTCTTATGTATGCCGACATTTGTTTACGGTCTCTCTTTTCCAGAAGACAGACATCGTTTCTTTTCCCCAGATAAAGTATGTTCCCGTATTTTGGTTTTAAATGGTATTTAACCAGGAAATATGTGCAGCGTGGGTGTAGTCACTATGGTGTGTACATTAAACGTGTAACATTAAATTTGTATCATGTTTATTAGATGCAGGACTTGTCGTTTCATTTCAATTTGTTTAAATTCCAGACATTCCCCCGTATTTCTTTAAAGTTTTCAAAGTGTCATCTCTATAAAAACACATTGAAACTATGTTAAGTCTTCACCTGTACAGTGGCTTTCTTTTTCGGTGGCTTCTAACTTTTTTGAAATTTTAATACACCGAAAAAAGGCCAGGTTGAAAGGATGCAAAAAAAGAGAATGCTTGAAGGAATGACTTGAAGCTTTATTAAGAGTTCACTCTAAGAAAAGTTGGGTAAAAACTCTCACCAACACTGGACACGTAATAAATACTGAAATTGGGTAAAGTTAGAGCCGAGTAATTGATGTTTACTGGGCTACCTGAGAGGCAGGTTACCCAGTTAAGTGGTAAGTAACCTCTTGATAAACCCTTTAATCAACATTTATTAGGCAAACTTTGCCCGAGCTCAGTATTTCAGAAACTTTTTCACATACGTGCCCAGTGCTGGTGAGATGTTTACCCAACTTTTTTAGAGTGTATACATGTAAAGTGAAAACGTATTCGCACTCATATATTAGCCGGTGGTGTTGCTACCATGATTTGCCCAACAAGGAGGGAGTGGGGGAGTTGTTTCTCCGGTTGGGGCAGTTAGCAAAGACCTTGGCAGAGGAAAGTGGATCCCGTTGACTCCAGAATTGTTTCGACAGGGGACTGAATGCTCTGAGCCCTGGGGTAGCAACAACAGCCCCTCAGATAGTTCCCAACAATGAGGCTGTTGTGATCATAAGAGAAACCACGACTAAGGACGTAGATGTTTGTTTTGGTTCACCGACGATTACAGGCACTCAAAATGGTAACATGGCCGTCACATCACTCCCCCAAACAGAAATCCACTCTTCCATGAGGAAGCTGAAAACGGGTCTGTAACAAGGGCACGTATGAGAGTCAACGGGGTTGAGAATAGCAGTCAATAGTACATTTGCTGTTCCGATCAAGCTTCTTCCATTATAATCGATATTCGTTAAGACTATTTCCGACTTGTAACTTGGTAGATTTCCCCCACTGACAGGAAGTGTGCTTGAGCACCCTCAAAATACCAACTAAACAAAAAGTCCAGTACACACAAATTTTGTGGAAAGAAGTGGGCGTATGGGATCCGGTCCCAGGTTAGGTCTTCCCTTTGCAGCGTCCGTTCTATCGTCACATACTGTCATACACACACTATTCTTGTGTTTTAATTAAGATAAAGGCGGAATATAGCTTTAATTTTATATACACCTAGGTTATGATTCTTGCGTGAGTTGCGATTCCGTCTGTTTTTGTTTTCTTTAGTTTTCTATGTTTTCTGTTGTTTTTTGAGACGAGTACCAATAGCTGCAACAACTTAAATACTACTACATGCCGTACTGAACCCTGTTAAAAATGTTAGGTTTCCGACCCCCCAAAAATTGGACTTTCGTGGGGTAGGATTATATGTCACTTTCTAACGCCCGAGGCTATCTCCATCGCCGAGCCAATTAATTATCTCTTTCCGACAAGCTGTATCACATGTCATGATCTGGACAATGGCAAGGTCCAGCCTTGAGGCAATTGGTGTAATAGGGAAGGGGAAAGAGGTTTTTAGTTGTTTTAAGGAGACCAATATCTCATGAGTACTACCCAGAAATGGTGACGGCGTGTTCGGTACGGTGGGCAATTATTCAATGAAAAAATAACGTAAATGCCTCATTCTGGCGGCCGTTGTTCTCTTTAAAGTTTTTACGCCCATTAATGTTATCTTCATTTACACTTAGCTAATATAGAGATCATAACTATGGAATAGCTGCATGGCCGGACACATCACCGCCTGAAATAGCAGCAATCTACTTTGCTGATAGGGTCCAGGGTCCTGTGAGGTTCAGTGACAAGTCCACTCAAACTCTCGGGTTGTGAAAAAAATTGTGGTCATTGGAATAAAGCTTTCAATTATCTGAAAATCGTCTTGTCAATGAGGAGGCAACCAAAATAATGATTTACCATCTTTTAAATTGAAAACTCGGATTGGTGGTCGGTCGAGATGGTGTGGGGGTGATAGAGAGAAAAAGGTTGGATTGGGAAGGGGTTCGCAATGGTTTTCATATAGTTGCTCCCACCCCCTCTAGCGACGCCACCGGTGATAGGATTAAATTTTTACCCCAACAAAATACTATGTAATATCACGTTATAATATCGTCATGAAACAAATGACACGTCGAAGGCATGTGTAACACACATTAACTATTGGTTATGTGCACAGAACTTTCGTTTTAACGCGTAGGTGGCGGATCGATATCAGCCGATGTTTGGATTTCAGAAATTTGATATCGATAAAAGTTGATATGATTGCTGTAACAGTACAAACAACTGATAATGCTAGTCTTGCACCTTCGTGTATCGTACAGGACTCTGCAGCTCCTGACAGTGACCGGACAACTGACAATTTTCTACTAGGACGCCCCGGACAATTTCCCCAATGAGAATTACCCCTCAGAAAACAAACAACCGTGGCATGAATCTTTTACCCTAAATTCGACAAATCTTTGCATGGCTCAGGTGGAAGAGGGGAGATGAAGCCCAGGCGCGATAAAAACTAACTTAACGGCATTTGTTTCACTTACATTGCATAACTGAAACTTATTGTTCCTTTCAGGAACATAAAGGGAAACATTATTTTAAATTGTTAAAACCTACTCTTCAGAAAACTTAAAGCTGCTGAGAGGCCTGATTTAATTTCTTAAATTAGTAGAAGTATACCTTTGTCACATGTTTAGATTGCAGGCGTTCTAAAAACAGAGCATGTCCGATAAGTATACGATCAAAAACATGAAACGTCACCTCCTGCATATTGTCGGAAGTAAACGAGTAAGGGATTTTTATTCTTATTTTCCCTAGAGGGGAAGCCTAAAGTCACTGGCGAATGAACTTTGCAGATGGATGTCAGTTTCGTTAGTAAAAGAGTCTTCAGAGTGTGGTTAGCATGCACTTCATCGTGCAGCAACATTACTGCAGGGTTCACGTGCATAAAGCCGACGTCGTCTACCGACAATAATGCCTTCATGATCATAGTGGTAGGAAGCTGTTCGAGACTGGGGGTCTAAGGCTGAACGTTGTTTCGGATCGCCATCCTGGGGGAGGTCTAAGGGAAGGCGGTGTCCATTGAAAATTTTATTTGAATATTTGAGGGTCCTATGCAATTTTGTGCAACATATTGGACAAGTTTTAAGATAAATAACGGCAAATCTTTGACATTTCTTACAGAGGAAACAAATAAGGGGTTTTCTTCCTTGGATTGAGGGGAGGGGAAGCATAGTTCCGCCCCTTCATTTTTGAATGGGGGCTAAAGCCCCCAGTCCACCGCTTCCTACGCCTATGCTCATGATCATGGAGTGCGTATTGCTGATTTGGTCTCTTGGTTTTGGTTGCACATGCTGCATTGACTGCGCCTGTAGTAGCTTTTTTCAAACCCCACCATTATATTGTCTGAGTTGGGGTTACCTATCAGCATATGGCCGTTAAAAATGTAAAGAACTCTGAAAACATTTCTGTGAAAGCTGTCTCTGTCAATGAATTGCATCTTCAATGACACTGCTTCATTGGAACTGTGCATTCATAGGTAAACCTAAAAAGAAACATTAGACATATCATTAACATTTGTCATATCACGACAATCATTCGAAGAGGGTTACGCGATAGTTCTTAATTTGTTTTGAGAAAAAAGGATGGCAACACAGTCTCAACAGACTGAGGAAAATTGTTTACTTTACAAGAAAAGCTTACCTTCCGCAGGTCTAATCTACTCTACTGTGGGAAGTTATAACTAGGCCGTGCTGGGTAGATTTACATATTTTTGGCAAAAATCCCAGTCTGTAAGTTTAAAGTGAGGTTGGATTTTTTTCTCAGGGCGTGGTCAAGAGAAAAAGGGAGGCGTGTTCTCTTAAAGTCGATGAAAAATCCCTTATCTCGTTTACAGGCGCGGATCCAGACATTTCGAAAAGAAGGGTGCTGAAAGCCCCCTTGAACATTCTCCTGGATTAACATTGTGCTAATTTTGAGTACTATTTCTTATTGTTGATGTGGCGAAAAGGGGGTTGGGCTGAGTCCGGGAAAGCCCCCCCCCTCTCCCTTGGATCCGTACCTGGTTTACAGTCTGTAAATTTTCCGTTTAATTTGTGAAACATTGAGGTTACGTGTGTAATAAAAAGGCAAGAGCACTTAAAACCGTATTTAGCACAACAACACTCACCCCCACCCCCATCACTTTGTGAACAGTCACTTTTATACTATAAAAATGCCAAGCAACCAAACGTGTTTTAACACTCAATGTTACGAAATTTAATACATGTGATAAGGATCTCAACATGTTTACAAAGTAGTTGCAAAGGTGTTTTGATAAATGTTTATATTCTAAACACGAGAATTCCGCTGCTTCTAAAATACGACATATAGTTAAAGCAGGTCAAAGACTTCTTACAGTACCTCAAGACTGTTCATATCAGGGTTTGGAAGCCTTCTATAACGCGAGGCCCACTTTCGATGAATAATAGTATCCGAGTGCCACCACTCAGCATTATCTAAAAATGAAGTTTATCCTCCATGTATTGGCTAATCATACGTGACAGGTTTCAGTACCAGGTGAGGTATATAACTAAAATCTCATCTGTGTCGGATAAGATAAAATACATTAAAAAGTAATTAAACAAATGAAAAATCTTTTTTCTTTCATTTCTCTTCCGGGACTTCGCGTTCCACCAGACAGCGCTCCATGGTCCACCAGTGGGTCAGGGTCTTCCAGTTAAAAGACGCTAGCCCATAAAATTTGACGTTAAACCTATTCCGCTTCGGGTTCGTCACTCCTTAAAGGGAGAAAGCATTCTTCGCCCCAAGTGTTTTTTTTAAAAAAAAAAACATGCTAAATCTTACAGATCCCCTCTGATTTTGTGCATAAGCATCTTTCATTATGCTTCTGTGTACAAACATTAACTATTGAAGGTAAACAAAAGAATTATTCTGCATGAATTCGACAGATGAATATAAACAAAAATATCGTCACATGATTGACAGAAGCCATTCCTGAATCAGGATGACGGAGAAAACTAATCTAAATTGGAAGGACCACATTTTTCCTCTAAAGGAATAGTTTAATTTCTTCGCCGATAGTGGGAGGTAGTCCTCATCCCTTTATTCAACAACCGTATGGACGTATAGGCTTTTAAAAGTCTCTTTTTAGATTGATTTCCCCCCTCTGAGACGTAGCGCCTTGTCCGTTCGCCGTTGTAATTTTTAAATCGAAAGTACATCGATATAGGCTATATACTCATAAACAATGAATGAAAGGCGGAAGGATTTATACCTGCAGAAAGGGCTTACACCTTTTTTCTATGGGTTCTTACGTTAAGGAATATAGATAAGGAAACAGAGAATTTGACCTGTCATGTAGTGTAATTGGCTAGCTATGCATTCATCATCATGAAAATTTGAAATTTGTTTTCTCTGTCAGTAGTATGGGAAGAGACGCTGCATATCAAAATATTTTGACAATATCCTGAAGTTATAAGGTTAAATATAGAACGGATCTTTCAGAGTGCTATGCAACATTAACGGGCTGCTGCCAATGCAAATAAAGGCTATCATTTAACATAACAAAAATATATTCACGAGACTTAAACTGTGCATGTTTCTGCCTGCATTCATGTGACGTCATCTGGAAATACCGCTGTGGCAATGCTACACAAATAGCATATTGGTTTACTATTTTTATCGAAAGTCCCAACAAACAACATAGAATGGCAAAATCCAGGGTCTCTGCTCCCTGATGCAGCTATTTCCCCACACTCAAGGGACACCAAACTTGTCACCAGCCTCACAGTCTTTAGACAGCTACATAAAAAGGTTTCTTATGCATAACTGCCTGAAAAGAAGACTCTTCACGTGATCTAAGCCAAATCGCAGAGAAGTGACCAGCAAATTTGGTTCCTTGGAGATGAGAATTAAAGCAATAAAATTGAAAGGTACTGTGGACACGCAACCAAAACAATTGCCCGACAAAACTGTGATAGATTAAGATGCCTTGATGATTGTATAAAGTCTATTAAAATTATTTGGGTATCTTTCACCAATCTCTAGATATGCTTCTTCAAATTTCTACCTCTTCTGATATTTCTCGGTATAGCTGAGCAAAAACTACCAATGTTGATGGTGACACAATGTCTGTATTTCTTTCGTTAACCCTTTATAAACTATCTGTTAGTTACTTACCAGCCAGTTTCTAGTTTGGCAAGCAATGTGCATATTTCCACGTAGTCAAAAGCTATTCCTAAAATAAACCCTTCAGAGCATGCTACGATTGCAACTGTCCTTGCAATGAAGGTTAAACAAACAAAGGATAAAATACCCCATCTTTTATAAGTCCCTCTTTCCACCTCACAAATTTGCATATGTAGCTCATGTTTATTCATGACGCAGTTGCAAAAACCATCCAGTTGGGACAAATCTGTTATGCTTTAAAGCATGTTACAATGTACAGTTTTTTGTGCTATCTAGCACTGGTTCTGCAGTTCCTAACCAAACCTGGGATATTAACATAAATTTAAATAATCTCCTTCTTCATCGTTCTGCAGTTTTTCATGCTTTGAAGCAGGGATTGAGAGAAGAGAACAGGAAAACTTGTCCCAACTGGGTGCAAAAACAGTAATTGTCTCGTATAATGGTTACTATTTGATGGATTTTTATGGAATTTGTGGCCATTTAAATGTTTAAATCCTTTTTACGCCATACAGGCAGATATGACATTAACATATGAACAGACCATTAAGATAGGTAGTACCATACTTGAGACTGGTTGTCTAGGGCAAAAAAAAACAAAAAACAAAAAACAAAAAACAAAACAAACAAACAAAAAGCTAGTTAGAGAATGCAATGAGCAAACCTTTTGGTTGTTTGTGAATTAAGAAATAAATATATGTATATATTTGATAGGCAATCACGAATATGAATACGTTTTGTTGTGCTGATTCCAGTGTCATCCCAAAGTACATTATGAGCTTCAACCAACGTACTTCAACGTTGGTTTACTGAAATTACACTGGATTGACAAATCATGTCTGACATCGTCAGCCATTCAACACACGACAGGAAATACACCAAAGCTCTTGAAAGCAAATGAAAGTGTTATGTATGGTCATGGTGGTATTGTGAAGTAACGTTGCCCGTGAGAGAGAAGGCAGGTATAGTGAAGTAACGTTGCCCGTGAGAGGAGGGGAGGAGTTCCTCCTAGAAAATTTTCAAGAAAAATGGGGACAATATCTTTATAGGTATAAATAAACTTATCTCCCAAGTCCTGATCAGTGGACAAAATTTGACTTTGCACTCGGGGTAGAAGACAGATGGTCACATGTCCGAGGCACCATACCGGGTTACCATTTTCAAATCGCGAAATGAAAGGTCATTTGATTCATACTGTTCTTATCAATGCTGATAAGGACTAAGGCTAACTCCTACGGGTTTTGCTGGAGCGAACCCCCGTGCACCCGTAATTAAGGAATTCCTAGGCCTGAGTACCCTAACGACTCGATATTGCTTTGTTTGCATGCTATAATGGCTACATAATGCACACCCTCCGTTAGGGGCATCCCAATCCACTTTCGCCCCCGAGTACCCTCAACCAAAGTTACGACACTGGTGTAAGGGCTACTAGTACTGCCTAAAAATAGAAGCATGTGGTGGCAAGAATGTAGATGTAGGGTCGTAATTTAAGGAAAACAATGAAATTGTTGCATCTTTCTCTTTGAATGAGTAAGTCAGGTTCATTGAAATACAAATAGTAAAGGCGGGGACAAATTTCCAAACAATCTACTTTGTATCTGAATACCTTCGATCCCTCATAACCGATAACCGTTCACTGAGCAAATTTGTTTTGCTGTGTAACCATGGTTGGCTCCAGGATTCGTCGGGGGGGGGGGGCAAGCTCCCAGCACCGAAAATTTTGGGATTCTATATTGAAAAGAATGTTGAATATTGAAGGTTTGTATTGAAGAAAATTTGAAAACTTTGGATTAGTAATGAAAAAATGAAAGTTATGGGTTTTTATTAGAAAAAATTTGGAAATAATGGCTTTTATTGAAGACAATTTGGAATTTAGGTTTTTACCTGCATTTAATTTGTGAAACATTGAGGTTACGTGTGCAATAAAATGGCAAGAGCACCTAAAAAAGTATTTAGCACAACAATACTGATCCCCCCCCCCTTTGTGAAAAGTCGCGTTTATACTCTAAAATGGCAAGCAACTAAAGGCGTTTTCACACTGAATGTTACGAAATTTAATACATGTGAAAAGGATCTTAACATGTTTACAAAGTGGTTACAAAGGTGTTTTGATAAATGTTTATATTCTAAACACGAGAATTCCGCTGCTTCTAAAATACGACATATAGTTAAAGCAGGTCAAAGACTGTTCTTACAGTACCTGTTCATATCAGGGTTTGGAAGCCTACTATAACGCAAGGCCCACTTTCAATGAATAAACGTATCCGTAAATTTGGAATTTAGGTTTTTACCTGCCTTCCTTGAAAGCAAAATTAAGTAATGTGTCAGGTGTCTGATCTCCGTCGGGGATTACATGATTTATCGTAGACATAAGGTTCCCTACGACAGTCGGGAATTTTTCCGACAGGGAGATCAGCCTTTACCAAAGGGGACATGCCCCCTGTCCCATCTCCCGTCACCCCTGTGAGTAACCCATATCACACTAATCTATAAATATCAGTGACCCTCAGAGTGGTTTATTTACATTTGAAACACTTTGAATTGCTTGCTTTTCATGTCTGCTTTTAAGTTCTTCAATCTACAGGTGAAGAAAGAAGTGTGAGTATAGTCATGGCTCATACGAGAGAAAGGGGGTGGGATAAAAAAGATATCAGCAGAAGAACCAAACTTGCCTTGAAACATTACTCTGCGGAGCGGACTCTGTTTACTCAGCTCCTGTTTTCCATGATTGAACAAGGAATGTACCGTACAGTCTGCTACGTAGGCAAATGTCCCTTTAGCCTATGCATCTTCTTTGCCATTTCTGAATGTAATTATTTTACACTACCAAGGGTTAGTTTCCGCGAGTTTTCCAAATATGAGCAAACGTATTGTCACATGATTGACATATCTGGCGTAAAAAAAATGAGTCGCGTATCATGATATACAACACCAGATATAAACACATTGACATGCCTTCACCACCCTCTTAAAGACGCCACCCACGTGCTCCCACCCCTAGCCACTCGGGAATACCACTAAGTGTAGACGCTCAAAGTACAGGGAAAGAGCTGGAAAAGATTGGGGAGAACCGGGGAAACATTGAAAATTGATAAGCCGGTAGTAATATATAGTTTTACACAATAAACATTTCCGTAAAGCACTGGACGGGTAAACTGTCCACGTCCCTGCCAGCACCGGAATCCCCTGATACATGAGTTATTAATTGAATTCCGTTTGGAGCTTTGAGCGGGTCTTGGTATAGTCAGTGACATCAGCATATATAAATGTAGGTTAAAAATAGCAAAAGCGGACCTGTAGAGGCAATTAATATGGGGGGTTAAGAGTGTGACTTCCTGCAATTTAATGCGTTTGGGATTCCAAATAACATCCCATACTGGTGACTCATGGAATGTATTGAAACAGACGCTCAGTGCAGCTTTCTGCATTTGAGCGTTTTAACTGCCAAACATTCTATCCATAACCCCGACCATGGTGGATGCCCCCCCCCCCATCTCCAACGGAGAAAGCCCGAAACCGCTGACAAGGAGCTATGACTGAAAAAAATAAAATATCCTTACCTTATGTTATACCTTTTCCCTTATGTTGCCATTTAATTTGCAGGTTTATCTACCATCGATCCATAAATCACTTTAGGAATGCATAGTCTAAGTAATACATTTGTGCAGTCTGATAACAAGAACAAAGTCTCTCCTTGTGTGGGGTAAAAAAATATAAAGAAACAAATACAAATAAAAACAAACAGATGGACAAAAAGTGTACCACATGAAATGGCACCATAAGCGACTTGCTACAAGCCAGTAAATTTGCCTTTCTCACACTGGCTATTGGAATGATGGTAAATCGACAGCCAGCCATATATGAAGATTTAGTTTTTGTATTGGGCTTAGAAAGTTAAGGTGTTTTCTCTTTTGTGTATGTTTTCGAAATGTGAGTCTTTTTATCTCCTTTAATTAACAATTCAGTAACAACCGTATGCTCAAGTGATTGAAGCATCCCATACCAGATTGTGTGTATTTTAGTTTTAATTTGGGTGTCTGCCTCTACCTTGTCAAAATCCATTTTACGAGAATAAACTGAGAAGTTTATGGGTGAGACCCTCTGCTGTTTTTTCAGCAACATTTTCCCCGATGCCACAAGTTCGATTAGTTTTCTTTTTGCCCCTCTGAGGATAAATCGGTTTGTCGCCTTCGTTGTCTCCAACAAGCCCAGACTCGTTGTTGAACCTCCCACTTAGAATTAGGGGGAAATAGTAAAAATTCCGTAAGGAGGAGACACTGTAACCAGGGGCGGAGAAACAGACTGAGGGTGGAGGGGTTACAACCCTCTCACTTTCAAAGAACTCCCCAATTGACTTTGTGTTTTTCACACAGTAAATTTTTTGAAAGATGGTCAACCCCACCCCCCACTGTTGAGAAGAAATCTTCGCCCCTGACTGTAACTCTTACCCTAAAGGCAAACTCTTACACCAGCATTTTACCTAGTAAAGGAGAAATAAAATCATCAGTTAAAACAGAAGCTGACACCCCTTCAGCTGCATTACGTCACAAAGGGAAAGAGGAGAGGGAAGAGGGTAGAATAAGCCCCTGTCCTTCTTTTCCTGGATGAACGTCCTGGTTTCGTCACACAAGAAAGGAATGAGGGAATAGTACTAAGGGTATATAATTTGATAAGACAGGCTAGCTGCCTCCCCCACCTATTCTTGTCATGCCGTTTGGTATTAAGCCTTGGAAGAGAGCCCAAAAATAGGGCTCCCGTAGCTCCTCCCCTTTGCATGCATTTTTTAGTTAAGTCACTGCCACAGCAGGTAATAATAGGTCTATTTGCATATAGGCTACATGCACGTTCTTGAGAAATTATCAGGGCACTGTATTGAATAACACTAGTGAAACCGCATACAAACATACCCCAGACAGATTTTTAAGTCAAGGAATATGAAGTCGAGGGATGACATCACAAACACACATGACGTCATTCATATATGCATATACCTTACCCTTGGAATACTCAAATATCAGTTCATATGATGTCACAAAAAGATAAATTCAAAAAAATGTGTCAACCGCAAAGGATGTCTTGGACATTTTTTCCCCAAATTAGCCGCATAAACGGGAACTTCGGCCATCATTTGAACCCCATATCAGGATCTACCGTCCTTAAGTCTGTTAAGATCCTTGTAAACAAAACAGGAAATATCTTTCTTGGCAGGTCGTTAGATTTCCGAAGTATGATCGACAAGGTCTTTCCCCTTTATCAAATTTTTATATTTAGTACATGCATGGTTTTAATGTTCTGCCAGATTTGCAACAGTGCCAAAGACACTTTCACGGCTGGAAATAGCGTCTGGATCCAAGTCTACAAAAGACCGACCAGACACCGTAGTTACTATCAAAATATCGAAGGAAGCGAAAGTGTTGTGACAACTTACAGGAAAGACAAGATTGTATAGCATAGTAGTAGACCTACAGCAGACGACATAAGAGATCAAGTGACAGACTTTTTCTGAAAAAGTCAGACTCTACGTATGTAAGATTTTCAACGCTCAATAAGGAACGTACAGTCATAGATATGGAAACCGTTATGGTGGTAAGTACTCTCTTAATGTAAAAGAGTGGAATTCACTCTTCGACGATTGCCTACAGTGACCACTATCTTTTCGAGTGGAAATCGACTAAAATTCCACTCTGCCCAGAGTAGTAATTAACTCTAAAGGAGTGAAAATGTCACTCCGGAGAGAGTGGGATTCCACTCGAAACCGGAGAGTGGTTACTGTAGTCAATCTTTTTAGTACATTTTCACTCTTTTACATTTAGAGAGTAACACTCTAAAAACTCCCTGTTATACTCCCTGTAACGAAACTGATCAAGAGGGCACGGACCCGGCTTCTGATAATTTATTTCACTAGATTCGATTGTAAATAATGACATTTTATTCATTTTCCAAACTATTTGACCAGGTTGCAATTCAGCACCTGGTTAAGCAAACAGTTGTAGGAGTGTAGTTCTAACCCCCCCCCTCCCCCGTTTTTGAAAATTATAAACTGTCATAAAGGTACCGGACTACTTTTAATGAGAATGAGTTCTGTACCATTTGCCCCCACTTCCCAAAATATAGTAAGTTTGCCGAAAAATGACATGTCGTGCCCCCTCTACACCCAAAATATTCTGGCTGGTGGGTGCCTCTCCGTGCGCCTATGTGAAATTTGTGCAGTAAACCTCTGCTTTAATGTTGTAAAACAAGCCTGTTTAAGAACGTTAGAATAGTATCGGTGTAGGCAGAGTTGCCACAAAACCACGAGTCCGATGTGTTACATGACCTCGGCCGTGTTTGTGGGATAAGTGATCCTAAATGATTGGATATTGTAGACAGAGTCTTAATCGGCTTATATATGCCATCATCACAGCTTTCGCTCTGGATGGAGGACCCTACACTCCATGATAACACTTGAGTCATAAATAACTTGCTCCAATTTTGAGACAGGTTTCTATCAAAAGTTCAGCCAAATTTAAGCAGTTTGCATCATTATTTGCCTCAAACATTTGTCGAAGTTTCCTCACGACCGGGGGGGGGGGAGGGTGGGGGTGGGAGTAATTTATTCAAGTGCTTTTAAAGAATATAGCAGGGTCTCCTCGTAAAAGAAGAAAGTAAGTTGTACGGGTTTCTGCCTTTTGGATAGGGCATGTCAAAAGCCTAGTCCCCTTACTAGCACTTTAAACTCTGGGTTTATTATGAAACGACTGAAAATATGGTAAGGGCTTATTCCTTGTAAGCACTATGATCGCAGGACAAGCTTTTTTCTATCCAGGCGAACTAAAAAAGGAAAAGGAAGGCTTGCTGGTCTAGGATCTGGCAGTCGACACTACAAAAAAAAAATGATTTTTACAATTTGATGTGTTAATGCTATTCCATGTATTCATCGTCACATGTAACAGATATTGTCTTTATTTACAATGGCCCAACAAGGGAGGGGAGCATAGGGCGTTCTCTTCAATCGGTTTTCTACTAGAAATTGAGATTTATGCCAAGAGGCGTTTAAAGTAAAGATTTCTGTAGGGGCAGGGTAAGGTGTCTTTTCGATAAGTAGTAAATCTATTTAAACAGTTTTCCATAACATTTTGTTCTCAAAGTGCTAAACGTTTTGCAAAGTTTTGCGGGTTCCACGCTTACTCAGCCTCAGTTTTCCCGTCCCGTACTTCAGTACCGTCTCAAATCACACCATTCAAAGATAAGAGTTACACAATTAGGCCGATTGACCGTAGGCATACTCACGATAATGGGGAAACACAACATTGAACAGTTGAAAGAATGAGAGCAGAAGAATTCTCTCTGCTCTTCCCTCCTTTTTGGAAGACACTTTTTTTTTTTATAAAAATTGCATAGGCGTAGGAAGCTTTTCGCGACTGGGGGGCTGAACCTTGTTTCGGATCGCCGTCCTGGGGGAAGGGTCTAAGGGACACGGGGCGTCCCCCTCCCCCTTTGGAAAATTTTTCGGTATTTGAGGGTCCTCAGATGCAATTTGGTGCAACATTTTGGAAAAACTTTAAGGAAAATTACTGCAAATTTTTGACATTTTTTACAGAAGAGACAAATAAGGGGTTTTTGCCCTTGGATCTTGGGGGGGGGGGGCGGAAGCATACTTCAGTTCCCTCACTTTTGACGGGGGGGGGTAAAGTCCCCCAGCCCTCCCCCCCCGCTTCCTACACCTATGAAAATTGATTTGTTAGCAAATTTACGGGCAATTCTGATGGACACTTCTTTTCTTGGCAGTTTGCTTTTGTTAGAATTTTAAGTGTCCAATTTCCTGGTGACCAGAGACCAAGAAAGGTCAAATATTGACTCAGTTAAAAGCCAGATACATCCTAATTGTTAGTTAAAAACAGTCAGATACTCTCTAAATGTAAAAGAGTGAATAGTGAAATTGTCACTCGAAGAAAGAGTGGTCAATGTATGCAATCGTGGAAGAGTGAAATTCACTCATTTACATTTAGAGAGTACTTCGATATGAAAATTTGATAAATCCAGGTAGGCCCTAGATAGTTTTTCAGCATATAGTTCAACTCTTTCAGAAGCTGTGTAAGCCAGTTCGGCCCCTTGGGTCTGAATTAGTTGAAACTGATAATAAATCAGTTGAGTCCAATTTCTAAACACATAATCAGTTCGAAGCTTTTCCAAAATTTGCCATATTTTGCACCTCATCCACCTTAGATGTATGTTCCCCCTCCCCTTAGTACCCTACCCCGGAGGGTATTTATGCACAGGCGAGAAAGAAAGTATCCTCCCAGGTTTTAATTGTCTATAGGGCACGCCATTTCGTGTTCCGCTTAGATAATGTCATGAACTGCTCCCCCCTCCCCCCTTCAAGGATTTGTCACCCAGGCTACGGTCCTGGTCACTGAAATATAGGGTGATTACAACGGCTTACAACTGTATAGAAGAAAACTCATATCCATTTCACGGTCGAGCTTCCTTATTCCTGATATTTTCATCAGTTTACTGACAGCTAATCAAACGTCATGTGCTATATACGGGTGTCACTTGATTATAAAATGGACACTTGTTTTAGTGAAGAAACGCAATTAATTTTACTTGGCACTTCAACGTTTGTACATGTAAAACCATGTAGGTTCTTGTTACAGTGTTACAATCTATCTTATTTGTAGCTCTTCTACGTCATAGCTACAATGGTGACGTCATCAAGGCACTCTTCTGCATTCTCCATTGACCGAGAAGACATGACTTCCCACAACCTGCAGTCAACGACTAACAGCTACCCTGATTGGTCAGTTGGACTGTCTTCTGAAGATGACGTTAACAAGCGTTCAGTAGCTGAATTTACGTGTCAGGAACCAAGTGAAGCAGATCTGATCAACCAGCTTCACAGCAAAGTACTTGCCGGAGATCATCTACGTACAAATAGCATACCTGAAGACCAAATGGTTCCCAAGTGGGAAGAGATCACAGGGATGGGTATATACGTCCAAAATGGCCACCACCAGCCACAAGCGCCTTCTGCTTTGCTGAGGAGAAACCTCAATAGACGGTCGTTGTGTCCATGGACTAAGACTCCGCACAATGATTCAAGCAGGTAAGCTACGGAGGGAGGAGATGTGAAACTGCACATTGATGAAACTGGTAGATTTGATGTCAATAGGCGCATAACCTGATATTTTATAACGCAGAAAATAGTTTAATGCTTGGGTTTTTGTGACTCCAAACAGAGGACCTAAATGACAGGTTAGAACAGAAGTTTGTACCGTAATCTAACACCAGTAGTTTTATTTTCGTGTTACACCTAATAGGGTCTAAGATTACGACGGCAGCTTATTGTACTGGGACACGAGTAAATAGTAAGCTCAATAAATGGGGCAAGAGTATAGATACAATATATAATAGGCAAGAGAGCCACCACTTCTCAAAAGTATGGGGAGGAGGGGGCATGACTTTGAACAGACTATTTCCAGCAGGAATTGTGAAACCCCAGAAGAAAGGGATCCGGGGCCAACTCAAGCCCATTAGAAAAAAATTGGAGATCAGATTATCTGTTGTGTAGTCTAAGGCATATAAATACGATTTTAATCCATTAAAAGGCTGTTTTCAACATTTTTTAGTTTGATTTAATTGAATCAGCTGTATTGCAAGCTATGGGATCAAACATGTGCCTACTATTTTCGTTACGGTTCTGGAAAAAAGATAGAGAAGAATCCCCTCCACTTTCGAAAATGTGGTGGGGGACACCCCGTCTCCCACCTGTTAATACCAATCTAGTGGTACGAGATGACGAGTACGTATAAGAGTATGAAACCATCTAGTAGGATATATGAGTCAGAGAACAACTAAAGTTAACCAGGAAGCAATTGTCGATCGAGCACTGAAAGTTGTTATAATTCATCCTTTGCAAAGTCGGGATGGGGGGATGGCTGTTAACCATAGGCGTAGGAAGCTTTTCGAGACTGGGGGCTGAACCTTGTTTCGGATCCTGGGGGAGGGTTCTAAGGGGAGGGGGTGTCCCCTTCCCCTTTGGAATATTTTTGGGTATTTGGGGGTCCTCAGATGCAATTTGGTGCAGCATTTTGGACAAACTTTGAGGAAAATTACTGCAAATTTTTGACATTTCTCACAGAAGAGACAAGTAAGGGATTTTTGCCCTTGGATGGGTGGGGGGCGGAAGCATACTTCAGCCCCCACATTTTTACTGGGGCTAAGCCCCCCCCCGCTTCCTACGCCCTTATTGTTAACTGCAAACCATAGCTCAGTGCATTTAACACTTTACTTCCTATGTAGGCTGTTATTGGTGAAACACAGGTGTAACATGCTTGGTGTTAAGAGTGATGGACTCTTTTTCTCGGCAATTTGACTTAAAGGACAAAGACAGTTCAAGGTCTCAGGTGAAGATCACATTACCGTATAAGAAAGGAGAGCTAACATTCAACACCCAACTAAATAACCACAGCTTTCTATGCATCTTTTGATATCACAATTCCAATTATACACAAACAGGCAGACATAACCCACTTGTAATAAGTCTGTTATGATATTAAAGGTTCACTATATGTCCATATTTCTTTGTGACTTCCACTGACTTTGGAGGTCCAACCGTTGCTCAGGGAATGATTTTCGGGTTAAAAAACCATAGTACCAATGGTTCCAGAACAATCCCCCCCAACTAACACCCCTGACAAGTACCCCGTGATAATTTGCCCTGACATTTCCCATCCCGGATTCCCCCCTAGGGCAGTTACCACCCACGGCAATTTCCAATTTTTGCGGAGGAAGTTGTCTGAGGTATTTGTTTGGGGCGTGAATTGTCAGGGGGCAAACGGTCCTGGTTGGAAATTGTCCGTGTGGGAGTTTTGGGGGGAGGAGAAAATAGTCCTGAGGGTATTTGTCCGGGTGGGAATTGTCCCGGGGGGTGTCCATGTACGGTTTTAATATCCATGTGTAGAGAGAAAATGTGAAACAAAATATAAAGAAGGGAAAGCAAAGATGTCTCTGGCTGAAAACAAATGTAAGGACTTAAACAGGAGAATGCTTTAGATCAATCATTCCTGGCCGGGTCATACCAAAGACTTTAAAAATGGAACCTACTGCCTTTGTAGCTTGGTGCTCAGCATAAGCAATGGAGTAGGGAAAACAAGCCAGTGAGCCACAACTGGAAGAAAGGCCGTGGTCGTCTCGACTTGAACCAATTGGTTGGAAACTGGGACGTTAAACCTCATCTAACTAACTAAGTAACCTACTAAGTAACTAACTAACTAAGTAACTAACTAACTAGATCAGTCATTATTTGTAACTGCAGCATCCCTGAAATTCCGTCATTACACCGACGGTATTCCAGTTTCAGAAAAAAGATATGAAGGTAACATTCTCAGACATTGGGAAAATATTTGCTCTTCTTCCCTTTGTGCAATTGGACTTTAATGTTCTTTGCCTCCTTTAAAGGGAATGAAAAGAATAAAATGTCAGTGTGATTTGTTGTAATCAGGGCTAGCTGAAATATTTACCCTTCAGTCGTCAGTGTCTAGGCAAACTCTACATGCGTAATCTGATGTGGGAGACGTGTCTAAGGATTTATGTGTTAGTACCGGTTTATACTTCCAAATTTTCGCGTACTATAAAGCTATAAGAACCATATGTGGTTATTCCTTGCTCTCCCACGCCTATCACGGACATAGCTCAGAGTAGAGCTGTGTTCAACAAGTATGAAGCCTTTATGGGATAATGTTAGTACACGACGTACACTGTACTACAAAAAGCCTCTGAAGACAACTGCTTAAACTACCACCGATTTGCATAGTGCTTCCAAGCTTTTCCTTTCAGATCATTAACACGAGGTCGACCTTTCACAGAAATCAGCTATAGCAGTCATTTATAGATGCAAGAAACACGATCGCAGTATACAAATTAAGCACGTATAACCAATACACGTAAACACAGGAAGTACTTATGATTAGGAGGAAAACTATTACTAGTGTGAAACCCAGTACTTCACTAACCATATCAGTATCACCTAGAGAAATCAACAGCCACCACTCCCGAAATAGACAACGTCATGAAATTTACTTTTTGTTACGTCATGACATGATGAAATGACTAACATCGAAAGTATCATACTCTCGGGTTGAGCTATTTTCTCAAGTGTACAGGGAAGAAAAGTAACATTCACTGCGCAGAGGGAAGAATCTGTATTCCTCGAATTCTATTCTGGGTCGTTCAAAACTTAATTGAACCAGGCCCGTAGCCAGACAAGGTAATGGGGGGAGATAGCTTCCATGGGGTAAATTAGGGGGAGAGATAGCTTCCAGGGGGCGAAAAATGTCGGAAGCGAGATACACTGTAATGTATTAGAACACTGGTAACTTTTTACCTACTAAGAAGGGTCGAAAAGTTTTCTATCCCCACTTTGGTTACGCGGATTGAACAGAATTCATGCATACACGACATTCTAGTGTGTACATAATTTAGAACAGAATTCGTATGCTTTAGTGTTCAATGATATTTTTTTTCACTTTGGCAGGTATCCTCGAACAATATACCATGCAAGATGTCTTTGTACCGATTGCACTGATTGGTCCCAGGGCGACCGTGTGAGTTACATAAGTACGTGTGTGCCAGTTACAAAACAGATAAATGTTCTTAGAAGAGGGGAATGCGTAAACGGAACGTACAGGTAATGAATGAAATTTTTTCAATCTTATTACGACTTTGCAGAACTGTGACACATGTACTATGCAGTAAAAAGAAGAATTCTGTTTTTAAAATGTGAAGAAGGAGAAAGAGAGTGTGGGGGGGGGGTTGGGAGGAAAGGAAGGGGGGTAATAACACCTATTACATGAAAGAGTTACGTGTCACTAGTAACATAATACTCACTAGTCAGTCCCACAATAAAAATCATGCCGCACGTCGAACCAAGCATATATGATTAAATTAATCAAATAAGACGATTTCTAAAGCGTGCGACTGCAATATGTTGAAATGTGGACACAATCATGCACATAATACCATACCGGACATGCTTGAACGTAATATTTAAAAGAGATCGGAATTGTGGTTTAGTCTGACATGTTTTTGTTGCAATCTTAGTGACTATCTGCAAATTACCGTGATGGATCTAAATTAAGTTGTTTACTGCTAAACAATTAAAATACAGTACCGGTTATGTGTACAAACTTGGTTACTTTCATCATGCTAACATTTGAGTTTCACTCTCGTATGGTTATCTGAACTACTACCAGACTACAGATCGTCACACTTATGCAGTGAGGTTTTTACACTAGAAATGCATACGAGAAACTGAAATTGCATTTGTTAAAACAATAATGCGATAATCAAATAGGTAAATGGTTGTGTACATTGCAAATATTAGCGTGCGAAAATAGTGTTAATGATCAGAGGAAAGAGGTGGTAGTAAACAGGACAAGTCAATTATATGTTAAGAGTTTCTCATCCCGAATAAATGGCAAATGTGGAATTCGAAAAAAAAATCCTCTGTTTAAAATGACATGCAGATTACTATGGCCTTATATTCTATACACATGACTATAGTTGTATGTGTGCACTAAATGCATAGGCCGACACTTTTTCACAATTATGACGTATGTTATAAAGACCAGCCTTTTTCATAATCATGTCTCCTAACTGCATGAATATTCATATGTGCAAATACTGGTTGTACATTGTACTTCCACTTTTCGAAGCGAAACGTTACTTTTCATTTTACACTATTTCTGGTTATATTTTGTTGAAGTGCGTATTTTGGTGACGTACATTCACATACCGGTACATTTTTTAAAGCATGAAACATGAATATGCAGATTTTGCTTTATAAATAAACATATCAATATGAACAAATATTTGATATCTGAAAATATATGAATATGCATTGTTTCCTTTATCTTTCAGCTATGACTTCACGCGGGAGCCGGTCACAGTAGGATGTGTGTGTTCAAGGTCCTCTAATTAAGCTTCGTGAAGCAGTAATGGTACATCTCTTAAAAAAACAATAAGTTAATCAACTCACGTCAGCATTCATAGATATGTGTGTATTTTGCACGTTGACACTCATAACAGTTTGTCGTGTGTCTCTTCGGGGTGGGTGTAGTTCCTTGCATACCGTAACATGTTTTCGTCTTGGGAAGCTAGCTCAAGACTTTTCTTGAATATTAATTTGCCTCTATATTTTTAGTGCAAAAATTGTTAATATTCGCAAAGCTAGAGCACGGTTATAATTTTCACATAATTATATGAAATTCTGACACCTTAGATTTAGCAGTAAGTTGTTTGCAATAGTCTGGATAAACCATGGACACCTTCAAAAATATCGGCACAGATTATAGCAGACGCTCTTACTGATACTACATGTGTCGGACACAAAATAGAGTCCCTAATAAAACACACAGTGGAAGTTTATTTCAACAGAAAATGTGAAGAAAACAAGTGTTGCTGCTAAATCAGAGGGGATGCGATGCGGGATCCGCTGTGTGGAATAATAGCCGTCGCTTAATAGAATCCGCTAAATGGAGTAGGGATAGGACATAACATTTCTAGATGTTTTAGGATATCGTAATCTTTTCAGGGTCATCGCAAGCTATAGTCAATGAGAAATTAAATCCCAGTAGCCCGGTTTGGGATCAGCTAAAACAAACAAAGGAACCGATATTCCCGTAAGTGACAATAAAGGGACTGTTTTTATTGTGCACATTACAATGAACAATTATATTAATCATTCATACAACGTATTCGTTTCAAATTCAATTTAATTTATTACTATTTAATAATTCAAGCAAAGCGCCAGTTTATATTTATTACTGTCTTTATACTTGGATCAAAGTTGTCTGTATACTAAGGATCTGATGTGAACAAATGTTAACAATGGTTCCCTTGAAATAAATTAAGCCAAAGCAACATGACTGTTAACATCTTTTTATATTGCATTCGGATATATATATATATATATATATATATATATAGATCTATATATATATATATATATATATATATATATATATATATATATATATATATATATATATATAGTAGTTGTTGGTAGATCGAAGTTAGAATGTGTAGAAGGGCTATGCTCTGTGTAGAAGGGCTATGCTCTATGTAGGATTGGTATAAAAATTCAAGATCGAATGTACTACTATTTACCTTTCGACCTATATATATATATATATATATTATATATATATATATATATATAATATATATATATATATATATATATATATATATATATATATATATATATATATATATATATATCACTCGATTTACTACATCATTTATATAGAGGTCGAAAGTGTATATAGTATTAGTTTGGATCTAATTTAAAGTAATCATAGGATAGAACATAGCCCTTATCAAAGAAGGAAAGGTTGAAAGAAAATACCAGAGAGAAAAAACTAAACCGCACCGAGGGTTTGAACCCGCCATCAGCTGCTTTCCGGGAAGCGTCTTTAACCACTAAGCTATCACGGCTCGTGATTTCAGACCAGAAAACGGCTACAAATACCTCCCTTTGATTCAATTTTCTCTCCTTGTTACCATGGTAGTCCCGAAGCGGGAATGAATATTCAACACCTATATATATATATATATATATATATACAATAGAAGTTAGATCCACGTGTATTCCAGTGAAAAATACAAACGATAACAAAGAAGAGACCAGTCTCATAGTTGACAAACAAGAATACAGATTCAAAAACTGATTTTTATTGAAACTTTCAGCCCCCCTGCAGTCTAGTCATTGCTGAAGGTCCCAGGGGGCCGAAAATTTCTATAAAATTCATTTTTTGAATCTATATTCTTGTTTGTCAACTATGAGACTGGTCCTTTCTTTTTTGTCGTATATATATATATATAATATATACACACATATATATATATATATATATATATATATATATATATATATATATATATATATATATATATATATATATATGTATATATCTTAGTTTAAAAAGATCTATTGCTTACAGCCAAGGCATTAGGATCAAGCGTATATGTTCTGATAATGATGGCTTCCAGCATCAACTTGCAGTTTTCGTTAGTTATCTTCTTTCCAGTGGCTATCCCCTTAAGCTTATAAACAAAGAAGTTAGGAAACTTTCCAACTCCCATCGCTCTGAATTGCTGGAATACAAAACCAAGAATCCTAGTTCCCGCATCCCTATGGTATTTGATTACCATCCCAAAGTTGAGATTCTTTCTAGAATCTTACGTAATGACTACAAGATATTGAGGGACGACGGATCTCTTTGTAATCTATTCTCCCAACCACCCCTACATGCTGAAAGGCAAACATCTAATCTGAGTTACATTCTCACCTCCTCCAGCCTCCACCTCCGAAAACAAACCCACAGGTAATAGGAAGTGTCTGAAACCCCGTTGTCAGATTTGCAATATTGTCAACTGTGAACCCAACTTCCAACCACCGGGAGCCAATGTCATTATGAAACCACCCATGTTCACTTGTGACTTGCCTAACGTAGGATATCTTTTGTCCTGTGACAGATGTCCCTATGGTAACTACGTTGGTGAAACTTCTAACCCCTTCCGATTCAGGTTCAACTACCATAAAAAGACTATCCGTGACAACTCGAGGGGTTACTCTGTGGTTGAATACTTCAACCTAACTGATCACAGTATAGATAACTTGAAATGCACTCTCACAGGTTCAGGGTTTAATTTCCTCATTTGCAGGAAAAGGAGGGAAATGCAATGGATCTTCAAGGATGGGACGCATAAGCGCGGCCTTAACCGTGATTTGGGTTTCCTGAAAGGCTATTCCTTTGTGGAAGCATGAAGTTAAGTAGGGCGCTTTTTATCACCTCCACTACTTTTCTTCTAGGAGTTGTCTCGCGAGTAGGAGTTGGTTTATACATATGCACAATTTTACTTTCACGAGTCCCACACTGGATCGCGCCCACGCCCCTCACCTCTATTGTAGTCACGAGCTCTTTTTCTTTATTACGTCACTACCTGTGGCGTTTCTCAACAATGTGTCAACGCTTTTGTTTTGTTACGATCTATCTTCTGCAATATCTTTATCCACTGAAGAAGACTCAAGGTGGGGTATAAATAAATGGCTGCTTATTAAAACATTAGTACTTCATTTTGCCCATCTTCCGTTAAGGATCGTTCTTTAATTTCTACATTTTACGAAGTACACGCGGACATTCTACTCATTATATATATATATATATATATATATATATATATATATATATATATATATATATATATATATATATATATATATATATATATTTATATATATATATATACCTATATATGAATCAATCCACGCTATATGAAATAGTCGCACAGGGACCTTAGGCCATTTTCCCTCTAACATAGGCACTTACCTTATACTGAAAGAGAATATTTATTTGTGAGTGGAAAACTTAGCCTCAAGCAGGATTCGAACCAGCGACCTCCCGCATACAAGGCGTTGCACGAACGTTAGAGAGATTCAAACTCACAAAGTTTAACTTGGTGTAACTTAGACAACCGCGTGCAGTCGTAAAGTGCGCGCAAACAATTGCGCACATGAGATGCTTTCATACGTATATATATATATATATATATATATATATATATATAATATACACATAAATGATAAATGTGTTGTGTGTGTCACCCGTCATACCCGTAACGTCCATATTCAAGGTGTTTAAAAGCGTTTAATACATCGTCGGTATGCCTTCCCTACTCGAAAAAGAATTTATCGTAAATTCAGCGTTAAATAAAGCGTTTCCTTTGGTTATGGGTAACTTGCAGGTATATGCAGCTCCCTGTTGAAATCTATGAAAGGGTATTCTCGCAGTCACTCTACGGTATGCGTAAAATCTGTATAGCTTCCAATGTCGAATTGCTTCTACCAAGGTCAGACCTCTCGATATTTGCATTTCAAGGACCCCTATTGCCGAAACTATCAAATCTCCTCATTTCCATCGCAAATATTTTTAAGGATGATTTTCAGCAAAGTATAGCTACAACAAACAAAATTATTCGGCGACTAAATGAGAATAAAACCTTACCAAAATCTTCAAATGTTTACTTTAAAGTCGAAAGTTTTCACATAAAGGTACAAATTCTTATGTTTTGCTACAGTTTGTATATTTCCCTCCCGTATCCCTAATAAGCCAGCGTAAGCTTAGGAGTTAAGATGCAGAGCACTAACTCAAGAATTCAACCTGGAAGAAATATCGCACCAAGTACCCGATACACATAGCATGTCCAGTTTAAACTGATCTGTGTTACAGAAACTGTAACACGTGTTACGAGAACTGTTAATGGTACGATACGGTTGAGTGATTTACAGATAAGTAGTTAATTTAGGAGAACGGCTGTCGAGTTCTCCACATGGTACAGTGGTCAAGAAGGAAGGCATGATACCATGATTTTCGGGGCTCTGGGTTCGATTCCTCTTATTAACTTAACAGAATTTACTCTTATTTTTTTGAGGGTTAGGGTTATTCTTAGTGTTAGGGGAAAATTGGTGATATTTAAACGTTCCTCGTGTTACAAAATTATAACATGGTACAGTTTAAAACTGGAAACGGTTTCCACCATGTACAGTATTTACTGTACATGCTATGAAATTGGCTGCACCAAGAGGTTTGCGCACCGGCGTATTTTAATTAAAATTGGGATGACTTGGATATGAATGAAGACTGTACATGGGGTATGTGGGGGTGGTTAGAAGTATGTGATACACCCCAGGACATTGACAAAGGGGATACATTTTCCCCTCAGTAGATTATTCTCTCGTCTAAGATCCCTAGTTAATATGCGCGCTCCCCACAGAGATTGGGGATGTACTTCTTTTTTGAGGAACAGTATTTCAGAATATAACTCCATGCATTATTGCCCTAATAAGGTTACAGGGTATGGAGGGCAAGCGCTTACAAATGTGCGCGAAATTTAGCATTTGAAATTGCATCCATGACAAAAGTTGCAACAAACCCTGCACTGAGACACTTTCGATTCCCTAACAAATGTATCTGCCAGAAGTCTAGCCTTCTGGGCAGGCCGCACAGAAGCGTTGATAGCGCTACCAGCACCAATAGCAGTGCTGAATCGTACTGCTATTGGTGTTGATAGCGCTATCAACGCTTCTGTGCGGCCTGCCCTGCTTTATAATTCGTAAAAGTTTTCAGCTTTCGTAAAATACGTCTTCCCCTGAATTACCCTACTTCGCATTCCTGAAATGCTGTGCCCCTCCATATTCCTATGCACACGATCAATCACCATTATTGTAAGACCCTCACCGACAAAAACATTCTAATACGCTTGAGGCGGTATTTACATGATAATAATTAGCACAGAAACAAGGTGAGGATGGAAGCAAGCGGAGTCCGAGAACTTTGATGTTTGCGAAGAATTTGACGGAGTAAGTTTTGATAGTTACAGAAACAATTTGTAATAGAAAATGATAAAAAGACACCCATAACTCATCGCACCCACCACTGTCCTTTGCACCTAAGCAGACTAAGGACAAAGGCAAGGACTGAGGAAAATGCCCATCCTCTGTTAGTGGCGCCATTGCTAACGTCACAGCAAACTATACGCACTTTTTTACTCCGCAACTCCTCCCCACTCGTTTTGGCCCGGATTACAAGGTTGGATATTCCCCTCCCCAATTTGTGAACAGCCCTGCTGCCTTCTTCACATTTAAAAGATTGAGCCTTGGGTTAGCCCCTATTTCCCACAGGAATATTTTTCCTGATGTTTCAGGACATATCAGTGAAAGAGTTACTAAAGATAAGCCAAACAGTCATCGAACATAGCAACTCGGTCACGGACTAAAAATTGTCAAATGAAATAGCAATGTGGTCATCAGCACGGGAGTTGTGATAATTCGAAGTAGGAATTAACTGCATACACTGCAAACAATGCATAAATTGATAGCTGAAGTTACAGAAGGAAACAAGATCACACTTTAGCATATCAAAGCGTGTCGTTCATTCAATAACTTAATTTATACATTGATACTTGTTACAGATTCGATACATCTGTTCGCATGTAAAGGTTTGAATAAACACATTTAGTTCTAATTTTTTAACTAACTATTAAAGGATTTGATACCAAGTCCATGATATGGCAACTAAAAACAACTTTCAGTTTCCATGAAATTTTACACATTAATTTAAGTAGAAAGCGATACAGAATTAAGGATGTGGTAGGTGTTCGTCGACTGCACATGTCTAATTCATCAAAGACATGTAATTAGCTCTCAGTTTGATAGGAAGTTGATGTAATCATGAACAATAATCAGTTTGCAGTATGTTTATTGGTGGGAAGGTAATGATATAAGGCCACAAGTGTGTGAAGTTTTATGTACAGGTACATAGATAACTGGCAAACATATTGTGGTTTTGTGCATTTAAGAAGTGGGTGGATTGCAAATACTCAACCCCCACTCCATCCCCACCCCTCTCTCAAGGCTGTCTTCCCGTTGTTACTTTATTCCGTTGCAGCTCCCGCCAACATTATGAGTGACCACTCATCCCACTTTTTCAAAGGATCAAGACTTACTTAAATGTCTTTTTCGTGACAAAAAGTTAGTACGTTATAAACAGAGAAAGCATTATACTTAATTGTATCCTTGGTATTCCTCTGGGTATTTACGACATTCAAAATTTCCGTAGGATATATATATATATATATATATATATTCAGATTTTTACCATATGTCAGTGGTTCTCCAACCGGGGCGTTATCGCCCCCGGGGGCGTTTGAACAAATCAGGGGGCGAAAAGCGCTAAGGGGGCGGAGGAGGACGTTTTGAAAAATGGGATACTCAATTTAAACCAAAGCTTTACAAGATTCCAAAAGCTTTTCTCTAGCTGAACTCTCAAATTAGTTAGCACAAAAAGGAGATGAATGGAGTCAACAAGTTGAGTAGGTCTAATATTCCCTTCCCAGATGCCACAAAATTGCATCTACTGTAACAGTGTTTAATTTTTCCTGCAAGCACCCTCAGTGACAGTGAAAGCGGTGACCGAAGGGGTCATAGCTAAAAATCGTCCTGCAAATTTAATATTGAATGTAGTTTTCTTCCTTGCAGTCTATAAACATCACATACTGACAGAAGTGACAATTGTAGGTGTTTCTGTAAGAAAATAGATAACTTTGGCAATGTACTATGAAGTAGTAAAACTTTAAAATGTTTTCAGAAATGTAGTTTTTCGGTGCCCCAATTTCTGCTTTCTCATTTTTTCTACCTGTTGGACAGCTTGATTGGCATAAGTCTTTCAATTCCCCATGCCACCCCTACCATCCTTCTTCCTCCCGTAACAGGAAAAGCCCCACTCATCATCAAAGGGAACTCCCGTTATTTATTATTGAACTACAAACTGGGCTAAGGATGATTTTGCAATCTTTTTAGTTTGTATTTAAGGTTATTAGGTGATCGGAAGATAACCAAAGTTTGACTGACAGTACGTCATTCTCGTTTCAACAATATCGTAAATACTTCACAGCTTCCGGGAGCGAATCCCCCAGTCGCCCACTGGGATGTTGACCTTTGGCCTCATTTTGCGGAACAGTCCACAACTCGATGAGGCCCTGGCAAAGTCAGCTAAATACCAAAGACGTTTTTTCCTCTCTTCACCGCGATCAAGCCTTCCAGCTTTTGTAAATCGTGATTTAAAGAGTCGCCATCTCAAAAGGGTGTCAGTTTCTTAAGTCCCGCATTGATGTTTTGCTACCCTGGATTGAACCCACGCGTAAAAACGATGTACGTCACGGTAGGTCTACCCTTTTATTTCAGCATGTTTTGTTTATTATCGTCGTTTCATCCATAGCAATAGAAAGCTATAGACAAGGGGGGGGGGGGCGTTTGCCCACCCTCATTTGGTAAAAGGGGGCGTTTAGCTTGAAAAGATTGAAAGATTGGGAAAAACTGTTTATGTGTTTTATGTGTTTTACATGTTTTAAGTGTTTTCATGTGTTTTTACTATGAGTTCAAATGCACCAATTTTGTTGCAGGGTAAATGAAGATTCTCATATATATATATATATATATATATATATATATATATATATTTATATATATATATATTTATATATATTTATATATGGTAACGGAAATACTGTATAACAACAGTGCTACAGAAATGAATGGCTGGATCTCGAAAGAGATACACGACAGCAGCAGAGGCTTGGAAATTGGTAAATAAAACAGCCGTAAAAGATTTTTGCAGAACTTTCGAGCAATACTAGCTCTTCTTCAGTGCCTGATCACAAGAGTGACAAAAAGCATACGAAACTTGCAGCTTTTAAATTGTGAGGACAAAGAGCCCCACTGATAAGTCAATTAGGACTATCATTTTTGAGAGCATTGAGAGAAGTAATTTGTATAAGCCTATTGAATCTGGCGTGTGTCCAAAAGAATTACATAATTATATATATATATATATATATATATATATATATATATATATATATATATATATATATATATATATGGCAAATAGAAAACACCACAAAGATGACAATATGAGAGCACAGATAGGGTAACAGAACAGCGTATTTTTCGGACATCCTTGTGTCATTCAGCGCAAAATGTCAAGTGAAGGTTAATTTTCATACAACAGACACAGCAATGAGGTAAAACCCCTTGGTGAGGGTAATAAATCACAGAGGGGAAATCGCTGAAGATACCCACTACCTTGTTAAGGACACGGGTCTGTGTGGACAGTTGAATTATCCACTTGTTCTCAGATTTGAGTCTTTGAGTAACAGATGGGTAATAAGAACCGAGCAATCTTAAATTAGATAAAGAGTGGTTTGGTTCACTATTGAAATGATTTGATACAGGATAGCTTATTGACTTATCCTACATATTTATGTTTCATAAAGCATACGTAGATTGTATTTTCTCATAATATATATATATATATATATATATATATATATATATATATATATATATATATATATATATATATATATACACATATATCGAGATATTGTGTTTAAAATCAGTTTACAAGGGTTCGCAGTTTCACCTCTGGTGACCTCTGATGAACTTAACTTCCACCGAGATCACGGTTCTTTCTCTTAATAAGACAAATCTACAAACTATATATTAAACCCATCATTCCAATTTTGAAATTTCCTGTCTACAAGGTTTCAGTGTTCGACCTATGGTGATCTCAAATGATCTTCGACCTCCACAACAACGATAGAAACCTTTCTTTTTATATGACAAAAGTATGGAAAAAGTATGAAAATTATCCATCATTGAAAATCTTGAGATTTCTTGTTTGAAAGCTAGGTATCGCAGTCACACAGACGCACACACAAGCATATACATTTAGACAATTTCACACTCTCTACGTGATTATATACGCCTTGGGCAAGAAATAATAAAAGGGTAGTGATGGCAGGATAGGGTAACAGTTCGCTTTACTCCCAACGTGGGGAGGGGGAACGCTTAAGGTAACTACCCTTTTGGGGGGGGAAGGATACAGCATCAGTTGAACATTCAGGTGTAAAATAGTTCCCTAATTTATCTTTAAATGCTTCGGATATATACTTTCCTGTAAGTACAGACTCGTCTAGATTCAACAGACAGTGATTCAAAACTAGATAGAGAGACTGAATGGAACTATCAAGACGGTGTAACAACAATAAGTTGAATTATTTCCTTAGCTTGTAAAAATAAAATTGTGACCTCGACAAAAGTACAACACGAGGATGTACTTTAATATTTGGGCTGACCTCTTACTAACTCACTCGTACGAAATCTAAATGGTATTTACTGTTGTACCAAAGAACAATAATTTAGAACGACTGACTATCTGAGGCTAAGAAAGCATTTAGTACACGTGTTTTAACTAAAGTCGATGAAATTTTCAATACCGTTCCATACTTCAAAATGCATGTTTCCTGTCAAACATGAAAGAACCATATATGATCACACCTTCTAGTGTACCGATGACCACGTTTTTGTAATGTATGAGTACTTGAAATCTGAAAACGGCGATATGTTTGGAGAATGAGTCCGATTCTAGGGGTTGCTGCATTCCCCAGTCAAAAATGCGGTGCGGAAGTAAGATTCCTCCCCTTTCAGCTCAAAAACAAAACCCCTTATTTTTCCCTCTGTAAAAAAAAATAAAAAATTTGCAGTAATTTCCCTTAAAAATTGTCCAGTTCTCTCCTTTTGACAGCCCCAAAGAACGATTTTACCTAGAATTTTGAAAAAATAGTAAAAATGTTGTAGTTGTTACATTCTATTCTTCAAAAGCATTTTGACAGTTTTTGTCCCACTCAAGCTAAGAATTTATGTGGGCCAGGCAATTTGCCGTTCTTTCTCGCACTTGGTTAGCACACGGGATCTGTTAGGCAGGATATGTTGACTTCAGGTATCTCAAAATGATTCGTTTTGTCAAGGCTATGGACTACTCCATCATTTTGACTGTGTTTAAAGGGAAAATGCAGTCACCCCAATTTGGATAAGTGTACCCGGGTATCCTATTTCATGAATGGCTCTTGAGAATCATGTGACAATATTTTACTCACTGAGTTGTGAAATTCACGCAGAGTAATTCCTTGGTTTACTTTGAAAATGCAATTATATTTATGTACGGTACTGAAACATCATGGAAGATACTTTGAAACGGAAATAAGAACATATTTGTGAGATTAACTGTTATTTCAAAATAAGTTTGGGGCGACTTCGTATGCCCTTTAAAGATATGATGACATGTCACCAACAAGAATTGCTTTCACTTGAATGATCGAGAATAACATCCTCCAATGAAACCCTTAGAATTATTTGAATATCTGTCACCGTTCTCAATATATACCTTTTCGAAATTTGATGGTTTCTGAAGTAACTCATTGCCTATGCAAACATAATGATGTGGAGTGGTGGAGTGTTGCACGGTGTTAGCGTTTCTTTAGTTAGCCCTTTACAAATTATCTCTCAATTACTGATCAGACTTTACAGTTTGGTGAGTGGTACCAAATCTTTTAAAGAAAACAATTTTAAATTCCATAATAAATACCCGAGGGGATACCAATGCTACAAGTGTTCTTGGAATGAAGGTTGGAAAAGCAAAGGCTGCCATTGGCCATATTTGGGAAGTCCATCTTTGGACATCACATATTTGCATATTTAACTCATGTTTATTCAAGAAGCAAGTGTAACATAGAATTTATCCTGTAATATGGTCAATATTTCAATGAATTATTCAACCATGTAATTTTCATGTCACAAGACCTTTAAATATAGGCAGCACATCACTAATTCAAGGGAATACCCCTCTTTGGTATTACCCAGCGAATTTAATACCATACAAAAAAGTTGGGGGCACAGTATATAGACCAGTTGCTGAAGTGATGTGTTCCATTTGAAATGTGGTAAGAAATAAATTGAAGTACTTTCTCCCAGTGGATACATTCCACGCTTCTCGGCAGTAACGTTTGGTTTCGCCCCATGGCTCTTCGCCAGAGAGTTGAAGGGACTTTGGAAAAAGTATAGTACTGATTATGCATAAAATAAAGATAAATGAAGGTATATCAGTCACTTGTTGCATTATATTTTTCCGCTATACAAAATGGCATTTTGAATGAAGTGAAAAGGCTGGAACCACAATCCTAGGTCTATTATACAAGCTCTCTAAGCTAATAATTTCAATAGTCATGGTACACAAATTTAAAATCAGTGTGAAAGGCCTACTTGTGAGCTTTCATATGAGGGTAGTTTGTGCCAAATGGAAACGTATAAGAGGGTCCAGGGGCCATGAAACGAACCCAATTTAGTGTGTAAGTCAGCAGAGGAACTGTTAGTGTTGTGCCTCCTGTACTGAACAGTACCAGTAATCGATTTTAGAATAACTGTAAAGCTAGCTTATAGTGTCTTCTTGAATTTTCTGTTTTGTACTAGTTTGATAGAAGTACTTAAGTTAAAGAGAAGAAATCATGGACTCTGCAAAGGAGGATTGCATAGACCTTGTAAAAACAGGCAATTTGCTGTATAAAACGTACTGGGTTTGTACAACGACAAAAATTTATAACCCGGTCTCACTGCTGAAAAGCGGATGCTCTAACCACTAGTCGGTATTAACTTACGATTGGAATGCCTCATTTGGTATCTTTAGATTTTCTTCTTTCCTGTGTTTACTCCACTGCAATGATCCAATTACAAAATGTTTCATGTTATTACAGTTGAACCATAGGCGTACCTATACACATAGGTAGAATCTAACTCAAATTGACAGCTAAAGGCACAAAGGACGTCAGGAAGTTTCTATAAGATGTTGGATGGACCTTTACGCTCCTGAATGTTGGGATATAAATGTTATCTTTGAAACACTTAAAGGGAATAAGCAGTCGTCCCAACTACATATCGAAATATCAGCTAAATTTCAAATTTCCTCTTATTTCACTTTCAAGTAGCCTACCTTTAATGATGTTTCCAAACGTATACATTGAACATCTGAGTTCAAATAACTAGTTATTCTGCATAAATTTAGCAAATCAGTTTCAAAACTTTTGTCACGTGATTAAAACGAGCCACTCATGAAGTAGGATACCTAGGTACACTAATTCAAATTGGGGTGACTGCATTTTCCCTTTAATGATGATTTTTGTATAAGAAAAAAAAAGAAGCTCCAGACTGTAAATTATTGGGGATGCAGAAACGTCTCTTCTCCTGTTCCGTCAGCCTGTGGATTAGTAGGCCCTACTGGTAAATTCAGTGTAAACATAAAAGAGTCAAAAGGGTACCTGAAACGATTGACTACGTTAACTAACATCATTTGACTTATTTCTGATCAATTGACTTTATTTCAGCACAAAATGAAAATCTTTTCGACTTAAACTGTAACTAATAATTCTCTGTCCTTTATTGTGCGCTCAGTCAGTCCAAGGAGCTGCTACTCCGCTAACAGCTCCTTGTATTGACTAACTCGTGTTTACTGTGCTGGCATTGCAGTCACAATGATATATCAGGATCAATGTATTCAATTGCACTTTTTTGTAAGGAATTCGACAATTCATTATTTTAGTTGATAAGTTATGGCTTCATTACAATAATAGGATTTTATGATTTACGTTATTGTACTTGTAACATATAATAAGCTAAGAAGGGGGATCAGCAATCCCGTAACCAAGAGGAACAGGGGAAGAAGTCCCGTAGAAAATTTCAAGTTGACATTGGCTTACTACACTTTTACACATCTCGTTCCCTGACAAAATTTTCGCCCCCGAATTGAATCTCGCCCCCCCCCCCCGTTTTCCTTCAGTACCTTGTCTGGCTACGGACAGGGCTAACAGCCCTAGCCACCAGGAGGCATGCCATACCACGGCTCCAAATGGGGGATAGAAGTTCATGGAAAAAGATCAAACATTCACGTAAAAAAGGGACGTTTCCACGTCGGTACTACTGTTTTAAAGTAACATAAATTTTGCGTATCATATGCAGTTACACTAATATAAAATGTACCTAATATTATTTCATTTTACGTCACTGTTCTGAGGGCTTGTGGCTCGGGCAGTTTGGTGCGCTAAGTATTTTTTGTTTTTGTTTTGTATAAAAACTGTCTATTAATGTGGGTATTTCTCCTTCAGGAAATGGCTTGAATATCATAAACATATCTGTTTATATAAGATACAGTGACTAAGTATAATGAGTATGACTCGCCAGCTACGGAAGTCACGTGTAATTAAGAGGTGTAAATGAAAAATCATTGCAATTACAAGCTTTTATTCTAATTTGACTTTTTAAATATAGTTTCCGTAACAGTTTCTAGGAATCTATTAAAATATTATTCAGGAATCACGATCACGTCGGATGAAAGTATGAGATAATTCAACAAAAACTATATTGAAATAACATGAAAATCTAAACAAATGATTAATTAACAGGTGTAACATTGAACAGAACTGAATTAAGTTCAACTGGTCGATGTTTACTACTTAAGCATAGTTTTTAGACCCACGTGGTGGCAGGGGTGCATGACGCTAGGTAGGGTGGAACAAGGAAGCTATGGTCCTCCGGCAGGGAAAGCTGGTTCCCTGTCGGAGAAATATTTCAGTTTCGTGGGAAGCCTAAAAATGTAAGATAATACATGTCATTTATCCCGACGACGTCCAGTCGGCCCGACGCCGTTAATGACCATGCTCTCGAGTAGGGCAGATTCAATAACATCTTAAAATTTTCAACATTTCCTCCATAAAAACCCCAATTATTCAAATATTCTTTCACAATAACCGAACATTTTTAAAGTTTCTCAAATAGCAGACCAAAATTTTCGGCACCTTTGCTGGCCAAAAAAACGTAAGTGTTTTACAAGTTCCTTCCCGTAACCCGTGGCCTTCGTGTGGGTCCTTCTCCTTCCCGTTGCCCCCTGCTGGGTCAATCCTGGCGCCGCCCCTGCGTGGTGATTTTACTTTTTCTTTGCACATTTAATTTTCATATTGGCACTCTTTCTTCTGTATTGATCTTGTGGACGTAGACATGCCTATGTATATACTGCGTCAAATCTTTTTTTAATTCTCGGAATATTCATAGGTCTTCATCTTGTGACGCAGGATCTGATGACCGATGGTAAAAGGATCAACATCCAGCCCTTGAGAAGGCCCACACGAGTTTATAAGCTTATGTCTGATCGTCACTGCTTTCAAGCAAGGCGCTGAAATGTTTTCACTTTAAGGAAGAGGTTTGGGGGTTAGGAGTACGGAAGACTAATGTATCCGGGTGTTATAATTATGATATCATCGGCACCGGCATGCTCAACCAATCGATGAGGCAAACCTCCGTGTAGTCAACTATGAGAATAATGCGTGCGGGTGAAACGTATTGTTATTGCAATATGCGAAGAAGTAGGCAATACGGGAAATGATATTAGATGATACCACCAAGCCCTCGTACATGGGCCTGTTTCTTAACTTACCAACTTTATAACTACTTTCCTAAGTTTAATAAGGGAATTCGTTCCCTTGAATGGGGAATAGGTGAATACAGGACAAATCTAGGCTGTCCTTGATTTCTAGTATGAGTCAGCCATACATTTTTGCGTTTAATACACACAGTAAACACCTGTCCCCATATTTTTTAAAATCAAATCTCTCAGTTTTAAAATTACATCTTCTAGAACTGAACTCCCTAGATAAATCGGCATAAAAATGATCTGCGAAACAGTAAATTCGGTTCAGGTTTTGTGGAAATATTGATGAATGCTTTTACAGTGAAAATGTCAGACAGAGACAGAAAAGCAATGTCATATTCCTCATTGTTTGTTGTCGCCTACTTCATGCCGTGGTAGTCCAGTTTGATGTGTCGGTTCGGGTCTCTAATTAAGGGGAAAGATTCTTTCATGTGGGAGTGGGGTTGGGGCCCGGGGTCCCCCGTCTCCTGTTCGTATTTCTATGGTTTTACAGAGTCGTGCAAAGTCGGGCTGATACTCTTTATACCTGGCCTGAATCGCATCCGTTGTCTGTCAGGCCATCTAGAAATCTATTAGTTGTTGTAACAAAGTTCTGGTTGAAGCTGCTGTATGATGTGGGTACCATGAAGCCAGCCTTCACCGCGGAAAAAAAGAAATCCGACTCTACTGATAGGATTACACTATATGTCATATGAGTATAACCCAATTAGCTAATTCATGAGTGACATTTTATTTTATCAAGTGGCAACCCCTTGGTTTATGGTTAAATATGCAATACTTTTCCTGAAACATAATGAAAGAGGTATGTTATTGAATTAATACAATACTTGTGGGTTAACGTGCGTGATATATTATTGTATGACTGCGCTAAAAGCTGTGTTTTTCTAAAGCCCCACCACCTTGTATTCCAAGTGGGGTGTATCATGTTACTTAGCCCATTGCCCACAGTCTTTGCAAAAGTTAGCTATGAGGCCCTGAAATGTAGGCCTTACCCCTGTTGAGGAAGGTGTTTGTGTCGGTCAGTTTTCTCTTCGAGCTTTCTGCTTCATCTGAAGCGTACACTGGGCAGACCTAGGGAAGTAATAATTGATTATTCTTAATAAGGCTTATTCGTCGTGTCACGTTTCATATAAGAGGGTTGGGACGGAGGCCCATTGCCAGGCGCGCAGCCAAGGAGGGGGAGGGGGCGAAAGGGCAGCCGCTCCCTTGAGAATATTTTTAGTATTTTTCAATGATTTTTTTATGATATTGCTAGTAACTCAAAATAAAAAAAAATAATTTTTAGATGAAACTTACAAGGCCTTGGAAGTGCCATTTCCAGCGATCTGGGAGGTATTTTCGGCCAAATTTTCTTGTACGCTTCCCGCAAACCTATGGTGGCGCTACCCTTAGATGTTTTGCCTACAGGCTTCGACCCCCTCCCCGGTAAATTTCTGGCTACGCGCCTGCCCATTGCACCCTTTTTAAAGGTAATTGATGGAACTGAAATGACCGAAAATGTGACGTTACACAGAGTTTAGACTCACGCTGTCACTGTTATAATTGCAAGTGCACGCTGTGTTGCGATACTTGCACACCTATACGTCTAGGCACTGTATGTGGGCCTACAGGGAATCTCCTACTGTTGAACAGTTCGATGGAAGGGGGGTGGGATCGATGTGGGGTAGGAGCACACCTGCGCAAGAGCGGGAATCGACAGTAGGTACATTACGCTAAATGTTAACTATGTCTCAGCATCATAGTGTCCTTGTTTGTTTACAATGTTTGTTCTTCATTGAATCAGGACAGTGTTAGTTTAGACAATTACCAAACACAAAGAACACTTAAAAATAAGATTATAGTCATAAAACACCCTTTTACTTACGGTGGAGTGTCATTCTGACTTATACTGTACAGTCATCGAATAACGGATTTTACCAGCCTGAAATTCCAATCAAATGGTTTTAAACGTAGTGATGAATGCTAAATGGCGTGCACCGTTGTTAAGGAAACGATGATCAAATATCTACATCTCAAAAATAAAAAAGAACAAATAACAATTCCCTGGTCTAACCATGCAGTACTTCTGTTGTGTATGCTATATTAGTCACTGCTTGTAGCTAAACCACATCTTGTTCCATTACAGCCGCAGAAGTACTAACTGTGAGCCAATCAAAACTAAGATCCTGGTCTAGTGGAGTTTTCTGAGGACTTTTTCCGTCTAAAAGGGAGATAATTCAAGGGCTGGGCTCTAGTGACTTTTCCTCCGTAAACAATTATTAAGTGTGATGTGTTATCAATAACCCCGCTGACCCTTACCATATCAATACCTTATCGTGCTTTACCGTGAACAGCGGTTCACTACTGGAAGTCATCATCCTTGTAAATATGGCGTGACGTCAATGTGTCCTGATAATAGATGGGGAGATCGAGGTCAGTCCAGTTAACCATGGAAGTATTACGTCGGAGGTAGTACCATGGGACAACGAAAGGGTGTCTGGAAAATGGGAGGAGGCGCGGCAGAAGGAGAAAAAGATCAAAAGAGTGCAGTTGTGGTAAAGGAAAGTAAACAATGGGTGTGACAATTTAGTGTTAACATTACAATTCATTGTAAAGCTTTAAGGTATGGTTTTGACGGCAGAAATAAAAAAGTGACGTCTATTTTGCGGTCACGTGATCTCTGCCCAGCCCCTTCATCCACAGGAGTAAAGATATGAGTAACGATGCTGATAAGAAAACGAGGATATACTACTTTTCAACCAAGGTATGCGATAGACTGGTTTTTGTGTTCAGATCACCCAATCGTTGATCTAGATTATCAACCGAGACCACCCGAGACCGACTAAGCTTCGTACTCAGACCTCCCGAGACCAAACCGACAAAGCTCTCAGGCCACCCAGAACCATCCCTTCAAATCCGAGACCATCCCGAAAAAAAAAAAACCGAAGAAGGGTTCCATAGAACGGGAAGTATAGGGCCTATAGCTGACTCTTACTGAGCTAACAGTACACAGAGACTGTGACCTACGGTTTGGTGCAGGCGAGTAGCCAGGTTTGTGTCATGAGGGGGGGGGGTGTTGGAGTTTGACATGGGGAGGGAACTAAGGAGGGGTGTCCCC